>VZRI01000219.1:117704-135012 GCA_013397515.1 Upupa epops
CGACCCCTTATGAAATTTAGATGAGTAACAAACTCCTTGAGGTTTTTTTTTTACGTGAATTTACTCTTTTTTGCCTCTCTTTATAGCCTGCTAAGTTATTTCAAGACTGAAATGTCCATTGTATGCCCTTGTTGCCCAGGCCAGTAGTAGTCTGGGGTGCATTAAGAAGTGTGTGAGCATTAGGTCTAGAGAGGTCATACTCCACCCCTACTCTGCCCTGCAAATTAGGTCTGCCACAGTTTCTCATGAGACAGAGCCATTAATTTATTGACAAGTGTGCTGGCTAGCTATTTCTAACTCAGTATGTGGGCCAATACTCAAGGAAGAAGCCAGTCATTAACCAAACTGTACTTTTATAAAACTTCCTACCAGTATCTGGAAAAGTTGAAGCTACCCATCAATCACAAGTTTCTCCGAAACACTCAACTTCAATACAGATTGAGGAAGTTACTGCTTTCTGTTAACAGGTATCCAGAGGACATACCTCTTCCTAATCAAAGTACAGTGCGAGTGCTACATGTGAGAGCAGCAAGCAGGGTGGCTCAGGTAACTATTTTACACTGCCTTTTACTTTTTATTTCCAAGTAATAAAAAGTATTATTGTTTCGTCAATGTGAACATAATATGCTACCACCTCCTGGACACATCCTTTCCATTCATGATTAAGCAGATGTCCTAAAAACTCATCCTGTTGTTCCAATAGTAATAACAATCAGTCAAGGGGAAGGTAATATTATGAAAATCATGTATTTCATTGTCTTCCTCATGCATTACCATGAGTAATGAAAGGTTGGGAGGGAAGCTCACAACAGGTCTCCAGCGTTGGAAACCATCAAAGGCCCCTCCA
This sequence comes from Upupa epops, assembly GCA_013397515.1. NCBI lineage: Eukaryota > Metazoa > Chordata > Aves > Bucerotiformes > Upupidae > Upupa > Upupa epops. Next base: position 118,552 of record VZRI01000219.1, read on the forward strand.
TTGTAAGGTGTGGGGTGTGGTTCATGTCAGGCAGTGGCACATCACCACTGGTTTATTCCTTAAAGTGTCAGTACTACATACTCAGTTTCTAAGAGCATTTCTTCTTTTTCAGCCTGTTTTTAGATCACAGCTAAGGGGACTAATAGCACAGACAGGACAACGTTTATGTAGAGCAAACCCCTCTAGGGGTTATCTGCCCTTTCTGGGGCAGATAATACTGATAAGGCTGAATTGACAGAAACACTGGGTTTTGTACATTAGATTTCAAATGCTACTCACACACTGCCATAGAACAGTTCAAAGACATTATACTAATAAAGCAAAAAAATCATGTTCAAAGTGTAATATCCTAGATATACAATCCTAGATCTATGATTCTGTCTTAATATGCTTAGAGTATTGTCAAAGTTGTCATGCCTGAACATGGGAATCATACCTGATCCCTACCTGATGCATTTTGCCCAATGAAGTCAATGTGTTAATCACAGAATCCCAGACTGTTAGGGATTGGAAGGGACCTCAAAAGATCATTCAGTCCAATCCTACTGTCAGAGCAGGATCCCCTAGATCCAGTCATACAGGAACAGTCCAGATAGGTTTTAAACGTCTCCAGAGAAGGAGACTCCACAAATCCCCATGGGCAGCCACTTCTGGGGACTCTGTCACCCTCACTGGGAAGAAGTTTCTTCTCATATTTATGTGGAACATCCTCTGTTCCAGCTGACACCCATTGCTCCTTGTCCTGTCATAGAGTGTCACTGAGTAGAGCCTGGCTCCTTCCTCCTGACACCCACCCTTTACATATTTATAGACATTAATGAGGTCTCCCCTCAGCCTTCTCTTTTCCAAACTAAAGAAACCTTTTCCTCATCACAGAGATCTACACTCCCTTCATCATCTTTGTAGCTCTTTATCTGAAGTTGTTACTTTCTTAACAGCAACAGCTCAAACTTGTTGCTATGTCAATAAATATATTTTATCTACCACAGACCTTATCTGGGAAGAAAGTAAGTAGAAAGATAAGAAAGAAGAATAAAGTAGCTTGAACACTAACGACCAGGACATATACAATATCCCAGAGATGTCTCCAGTGCCTTTCTACAATGACACAAACCATTTCTCTTTCCTTTGAAAATACCTTGCTTGATCTGGGAGAGCACAGTCCTTGTCAAGGCTGTATTATACTGTTGAATTATGTTTTAGTGGTAAATTGAAACACTCCGGTATTACACAATCACAGAACTGCTGAGAGTGGATCAAGACCTTTAAGATCATCCAGCCCAGCCCATGTCCTAACATCACCATAAGCTAGACCAGGGCACTAAGTGCCACAGTCTGTCCTTAAACACCTTCAGGGATGGGGACCCCACCACTGCCCTGGGCAGTCCATTCCAGGCTCTGATCACCCTTTCCATGAGGAAGGGCTTCCTAACATCCAACCTAACCCTCCTCTGGCAGCTTCAGACCCTGCCCTCTTGTTCTATCATTAGTTACCTGGGAGAAGAGCCCAATCCCCCCACCCTATTACAACTTCCCTTCAGGGAGTTGTAGAGAGGGAGAAGGTGTTCCCCCTGCCGCCCAGAGTCTCCTCTTCTCCAGGCTAAACACCCACAGTTCCCTCAGCCTCTCCTCATGACTTCCCCTTCTGTCCCTTCCCCAGCCTCATTGCCTCTCTGGACTGGCTCCAGCCCCTCAATCTCTTTCTTGAAATGAGGGGCCCAGAACTGCCCCGAGTACTCAAAGGGATGCCTCAGCAATGCCCAGTACAGGGGAGAATGATTACCCTAGTCCTGCTTGCCACACTAGTGCTGATCCAATCCAGGATGCCATTAGCCTTTTGTGCCACCTGAGCACACTGCTGGCTCCTGTTCAGCTGGTTGTCAACCAGTACTGCCAGGTCCTTTTCTGAAAGCTCCACTTAGAGCTTGTATGGGCCCTATGTAAAGCAGAAACTAACCTGTTTTGCCTGAAGTTATTTTATAGATTATTTAGATTATTTTGATTATCACTCTTGTATTTCACTACGTTATTATTACTTGAGGCTGCCCAGTTCCTTCCTAATGATGTTCTGGTGTTTTTTCACTATTAGCAATGCCTCCAAACTGTAAGTATACTCTAATCCAAGACAGTCTGAAGAGAACTTTTCTGAATAACAAAGACTTCAACATGAGTTAGGCATTTCAGTTTGGGGGGTTTTAACTGCAGAATCGCAGACAGACCAACCAACCAACNTGATGTTAGAAGCAGTTGACACTTCAGATATTGATGAGAGGATCAACTCCAGGTTAATTCCGCTCTGTTTAGAGGGAAAAACATCACCCTTGTAGTCCCATAAAAATCAGCAAAGTGATTCTGTATAAACAGAATGGGAATTTGTGTTCATTCTCCCTATGCAAAGGGGCTTAAAGCTTCAAACAGAGATTTCTGGACAATTCAGACCAGAGCCTGAGAGTCATATCTGGCTCTTTCCCTCTCCTGTTTTTTTTTCCTGTTTTAGTGAACTGTAAATACAGTGTTTGTGAAGGGCGCTAGATTAAGAGCATTGCAGACTGAAGTTCTGTGTTTATATTCAGAACAGACTTTGTTATAGTGTTCTTACCCCTCCTATCCTGATCTTTAAGTGGCTCTCAATAAAGAACAAGAGAAATAGTACCAATTTCTGAGGGAATTTGCTACCTGACCAACATGAAGGTGTACAATTACCCATTAGACCAAGGCAAGAGACCATTTTCCAATTTGTGAAGCCAAGAAACTCTGTAAAAATTGAACCAGTAACATCACTGCGACTAAGTAGGTCTCACCAAAGTAACAACCCTGTTTTCTGTGGAAAAGGGAAAAAAGGGGGGCTCGATAATACTAGCAATTAAGATGTTGCCTTGACCAGGACAGAAGATAAGAGACCAGACAAGCTTTTAATTGTCTAAAAGTTTAATTGCTAGCTGCTGGCTGTGCTGGGAACTTGGAACTCAAACAGTTTTGATGTCTGTGAAGAGACAAATGAATGCAATGTGACTTCCAAAGCCAAGGCTTAGAAAAATCAGTAGTGGTGTCAACAGAAACTGGAAACAAGGAAGCAGAAAGGGAGTTTTGCCATAAAGCTCAGGTTAGTCCGTAGCTCAAACTACAGTCTCATTTTCATTAACCTAGTATTAACACTGATGGAGAGAACTTTACGGCATGCTAAGGAAAGAGGTGGAGAGAAGGCAGCTACTGCATTTCAAACCAGTTCAGAGGGTAAATTATTCTACAGACAAAACTGGAGAGGGAAGGGAAGCAGAGGGAGCTACATAAAACAAGGAAGAGCAAAGACTTAAGTGCCTGAAACAGGCAGTAAAGGTAGAGCAAGATGAACCTAAGCAGCACATGAACCTTAGTGAAAAGACTCCAGCTCTGCTCCCAGCTGCAAAGGATTTACTCCGGCCAGTTATTTATGACTTGGCTACCTCAGCTCTGAGCTGTTGGCACAGGGTCTGCAAGCGCTTGCACAGTCATTTGTAAACATAACATCATATGAGATGGTGAACTCAGAACCAACGTAGGTTAGGAGCAACAAAAGAGGAGTCTTTTCTGAGAGCTGACTCGTCTAACAGCCAAAACCATCAGCCAATACAAACTACCATCTCTGCCCCCCACCTTGATAGGAAGACTCAGTATAACTAATCGACTGAGTCTGCCCCTCTGCCTCAGAGAGGCTCCTGCTTTTCTCTTCCAGATGCTTAGAACGATGAATCCACTGCTGTATGTTGTCAATTCGACATGAGAATAATCTTCATTAAGAAAAGTTGCAATGGTTATTAAAGAAAGGACAAAAAAAAGGTGAACTCTTTAGAGGTTTTATTCTGTTCTTTGTCATTTTCTCTAGGGTCCTTTCAGTTCTATTTAAAATCTTACATAATGAATTGATTAGTGTTATGTAAAGATCTGAATAAACAGATTCTTTTTCGAGAACAGGAGAAATATTTTTCTCTGGGTAAAAGTAGCCAGTTAAGCGAAGGCCATAAATAAAGTCCCATTTAATGCAGACAGGGCGATGGTGATATTTATATTGCATGACTGTTCTCCGCAAATCCATTAAGGAGAAAGCTTAGTGCAGAGACATGCACAAACATGCAAGTCAGGATACCAAGTGACCTAGCAATGCCTGAGCTCCAAAATCTATTAACGAACCTCCTCTACTTTTACAGCATCCTTTCACTGAGCACTTTCGCTGGATGAAGTCAGTATCACACTGCACTGATACTTATCTGTTTATGCTACAGTTGCACATTGCGTCCAGATCCATCCTGTTCACATGCAACTCAAGTTTATATTGCTGCTCGTATGTGATCTATGGATAAGCAAAAGATTTCTGTCATAAGGGTTATCAGTCTAGAGCCTTTTTAATCAGAAGAAAAACCCCATGAGCTGCTTATTTATTTTAAAAGATGTGGTTTGTATACGCACACGGAAATTTGAGGCTATAACTTTCACTGTGTCCCGATTCAACACAAGAGCATCCCAACAGGAAAGAGGTCAAAGAAGGGAGCCAGAAGACAAGCATGGTTAAACTGGGAACTGCTGGGCAAACTGAAGAGGAAGAAGAAAGTCTGTAGGCCATGGAGGGAGGGGACAGCCACTTGAGGTGATTATAAGGCTCTGGTGAGAGAATGTAGGGATGCAACTAAAAAAGCCAAGGCCTCCTTGGAATTCAACCTTGCAAGAGAGGTCAAGGGTAACAAAAAGGGCTTCTTCAAATACACTGCAGGTAAAACTAAACCTGGAGGCAATGCAGATCCCCTGCTGAATGAGCTGGGTGCCCTGAAGACAGAGGATACAGAGAAAGCAGACATAATGAATACTTTTTTTGCCTTGGTCTATACTTCTGGGAGCTGTCCTGATATCAAAGCTCAGACTGCTGAGGGTCCAGACGAAATCAACGCAAGAGAAGACCCTACCTTGGTTGATGAGGACTGGGTTAGGGATAAGTTGAGCAAATTGGATGGACATAAACCGATGGGCCCTGATGGGACGCACCCGCGCATGCTAAGGGAGATGGCAGAAGTAATTTTTTATAAGGGCCTAGCAGGGTGGATAGATGATGGCAGAGTGGTGGAGTGGTCTATCTTGACTTCAGTCAACGTTTGACACAGTCTCACACAACATCCTCACAGCCAAACTGAGGCAGTGTGTACTGGATGACTGGGTAGTGAGGTGGATTGTGAACTGGCTGCAGGATAGAGGCCAAAGAGTGGTGGTCAATGGGACAGAGTCTAGCTGGAGGCCTGTATCTAGTGGAGTCCCCCAAGGATTGGTACTGAGACCAGTCCTCTTCAATCTATTCATTAATGACTTGGATAAGGGATTAGGGTGCACTGTCAGCAAGTTAGCTGNATGACTCTGAGCCAGCAATGTGGCCAAGAGGGCCAACAGCTTCCTGGGGGGGATCAGATGGAGGGTGCTTAGCAGATTGAGAGAGGTTCTCCCTCTCTACTCTGCACTAGTGAGACCGCATCTAGAGTATTGTGTCCAGTTCTGGGACACTTAGTTCAAGAAGGACACAGAGCTGCTGAAGCATGTTCAGTGTAGAGCAACAAAGGTGATGAACAAAGTAGAACAGCACCCTGATGAGGAAAGGCTGAGGGAGCTGGGTCTCTTGACCTTGGAGAAGAGGAGGCTGAGGGTTGAACTCATTCATGTCTATAAGTATGTGAGGGGTGGGTGTCAGGAGGATGGAGCCAGGCTCTTCACAGTGTCATCTGGTAATAGGACAAGGGGCAGTGGGTGCAAGCTGGAACATAGTAGATTCCAGATAAATATCAGAAGGAACTTCTTCACAGTGAAGGTAATGCAGCATTGGAACAGGCTGCCCAGGGGGGGTTGTGGAGTCTCCTTATCTGGAAATGTTTAAGACCCGCCTGGATGTGTTCCTGTGTGACTTGGTCTAGGTGGTCCTGCTGTGACAGGGGGATTGGACTACATGATCATTCGAGGTCCCTTCCGATCCCTAATGATTCTATGATTCAAAATGTTCAGATGGTAGCAGAGTGTCTGAAGCAAACCGTGTATCCTAGCAAGAAAACAAACCACATTACTTTCAATGCAACGGCTTGCAGGATTTAAATATTGGCTCCTATCATCTTGTCAAAGCTATTTATACAAAAGCATTATATCTTGTAATTGAGAACCATAAAAAAATTCATCTCACTTCAAAAAACCAGTAATTTTCTGCAACATTTCCTCTCCCACGCATGACTCTGTATCATCACTCTTTTAGTAATAAATAATGACAAAAATCTCTCCTGTTTTCACTGAGTTGATTTTCTAGATGATAAACTCATTATATAATAAGATGGCTTAGAGGAGGTACACCCTGCAGACCACTTCCATTTTAAATCAGCCCTTTTCTGAACGTTATCCACTGCCATCTGCAGATCTTCTCACATCCAAACACTCCGAAGAAAAGTATTGCACGGTGTACACAGACTGCATTACTGTGCAGCGCACATGATTCATGCAGCATACAGAGACAGGCTTTCCCTACTTGGACCGCAGCTGCAAAATGGCACTTCATTTGCTTTAATGCTTCTACTAAAAACCCAAATGCAGAGCTTTCTTCTGGTACTGGGGCTTCTGTTTCTCAGTTTCCTAAAAGTCTACCTCAGTAGAAGACAGCGTACAGAGCAATACTTTTGTTTCACAAGCAACAGTGGGCAACCTTCACACACATCCCCTGCCAAATCCTTTGGCCAAACACCAATGTCACTGCCCACTGCTTCATGGGCTCTTTCTTGTCCCTGCTGCAACTCCCACTGTGTCAAACACTGAACTACCTTTTCCTCTGCTCCCACTGAAGCAAGAAGCTTTCTGTTTGCATTTCTCAGCACAATGGCCATCTCCATCCTCCTCATCCACCTCCAAAACTATAAGACTATTAAAAATACCTTCATTTCTTCACATTGGCTTCTTCCTCGTTTGCTTAAATAGCTCTAACTGCTATAAAATTAACAGAGGAAAACAGACCTGTGCTCTTTGTATTTTATTTGAATTAGACCTTATTACCCCATCTCAGAGAGGTGTCAGTGCATGTCCCGTCTGATTACATGTCATTGCCTCTTTTTCCCCAGCAAATATTATCATCTCACCAAAGGAATCAGAACCCTTGATACTATCAGGCTACAAGTTTCAGTGGTGTTTTGACACACAGAAATTGATGCCATTTCCAAACTGTCTCTCTGGAGTTGCTATTCTCCAGATAATGAAGGCAAAATGTAGTAAGTGTTAATCCCCGATACTAGTACTGGAGGAGTGTTTCTTCTCTACAGCCTACTTGCTTTGCTTGAAATTGTTTTAGTTTCTGTGTCTTTTTTGCTTCCCTTTTTTATGGATGCAAAGTTCACCATGAAAATGGTACAACCATCCAATATCTCCAGAATACATCTTCACTGTTTCACAGGAAGTGGTGGTATTGTTTGTGTTCTGAACTATTATGAATGCATCAAGATAGTTATTTCTATTTTTAATATAGTTTGCCCAGGACTGGTAGAATTGCGGCCAAATGTCTGTTCCATTTGAAAGAATTACTTACCTAAAAGCCTGACAAATTTAAGATATAAAAACATAGCAGCTGGTTTTACTTAGCAAGTCACACAAACGTAAGACTTCATCCTCACTCTCCTCACTTTGCTCCCAGTCTCTCCCACACCAGCAAGTACCATGGTTACTTCACTATCACAGTTTTGGAATGCTTATTAGGGCTTAGACAAAACAGCTGGTCTGTAACCAAGGACGCAGCACAAGCTATGTCTGGCATTAGTCTGAATGAGGGGAGGGTTTCTTGTTTTTTTTTTAAAGGAGTCACCATATAACTCACGCATTTGAAACATTTCACCTGAAACAGGAAAACCGGTGTGCAGTAGCTCACCTGGCATGGCTTGAGAGCTCCAGCCTGCATCTCAATTTGAAGACCACATTTTAGACACACACAAGGCTGTGGGATCCACACAAGGGTACTGAGGAAGCTGACAGAAATGCTCACCAAATCCCTCTCCATCATCTATCAGCAGTCCTGGCTAACTGGGGAAACCCCAATTGAGAGGTTAGCAAACAGGACACTTGTCTGGAAGAAGGGCTAGAAAGAGAATCCAAGGAACTACAGGCCTGCCAGTCTGACCTTGACGCCAGTGAAGGTTATGGAGCAGATCATCACAGCAAGTGCAGGACATCCAGGTGATTGGGCCTGGTCAGCAGGGGTTTATGAACAGCAGGTTCTGCAGGACCCAGCATGTGGCCTTGTTGAAGCTCATACCACCGTCCCTGGCCCATCGATCCAGCCTGTTCAGACCTCTGCATGGGCTCCCTATGCTCCAGCAGACCAACACTCATGCCTAACTTGGTGTCCTCTGCAATCCTGCTGAGGGTGCACTCCTTCCCCTCATCCAGACACTAATAAAGATGTTAAGGAGCACAGGCCCCAGCACAGGCCCCTGGGGATCACCATCTGTGACTGGCTGCCAGCTGGATTTAACCCCATTCACCACTGCTGTTTGGGCCTAGCCACCCAGCCAGTTTTTTTCCAGCAAAGTGTGTGCCCTTCCAAGCTGTGAGCAAGCAGTTTCAGAAGGAGAAAGCTGTGGGAAATGGTGACAAAGGCTTTACGACATCCAAGTAGACAACATCGGCAGCCCTTCCTTCCTCCATTAAGCTGGTTATCTTGGTGCCTGCTGACTCCAGTTCAGGAGAGAATGACAATTACAGGCACAGGAGTGACTGAGGAGTCTGGCAGTTGCTAGAATGGTTCCACTGGTTTGGGCCAAACTCAGAGGGTCTGCATGTTTGGGCATTTCAGGAAAACAAGCATCATGGTTAATGATTTAAAAGAGTGCTCTAAAAGAAACAAGTATCATTATCCATAATGAGAATAGTGAATTATCTTCATAAACTCATATGTACAAATCAATCCATTTTCCCCATGTTTTTCCAAGCTCTTCCTTTACCACTGGCTGTCGTCATTGTGCGCTCAGTCCCACCTCAGCTCCTACAAGACTGCTGCTGTTATTCCTGCTTGTGGGTTTCAGTGGTACAATGAAACTAAATACAGACTGAAAACCTCCTCCCCCAGTGACACTGCTTCTGTCCAGGACGAAACAAAAACCAGAACACTGCCCTCTAAAAAGGGCCAGAGAGGAAAGTTCATCTGTTTGCTCACAAACCTGGTCCTATCCAAGTAACAGCGCAGCGCAGAACTAATTTCTTTTAAGGCAGGCAGGATGTCCCAGAAATTTCATTACTTGGCTAAATTGGCTGCTCTTATTAATGTTCACCAGACATCAAGAGGGTGGGGTGGAAAAAGGGATAGTTTGTTGAAAAAATGTCTGCTGGACAAACACAGTCAGGAATCTTCTACCAAATGTAAAAAGAAAAATCCTCAATAGGAATCCTGTGCCTCATTTCCCTAGGTTTGTTGCATGCTTGTTCTATCACTTGCTGCCCTGGCACCCCCAAAGGTTGGGTAACAGGGACTATGCCTCTAGGTTTTTCTAAAAACAAATACTATGACTAAAATGAAGCATCCATTAGCCCACAGTCCTGTCCTGTGCAGAAGATGCTCTGGTACTGGAAAGTTGCCTGAAACCTCCATAACAAGAACATGATTGCTTCATGTTTCAAAGAACATTATCCGACAAGTAGGGGAATTTCAGATGCCCTTCTCTTACCTGGAACACTTCATGTCTAGCTGAAAGACTTCTATGACTTTAAGAATAGAGAGTTTGTCCAAAAATTAAGGGCACAGCAACAGGAAAATGCTTACAGGACATCATGGCCATGCCCCATTTCATTCACGGACTCTACAGACATATCACTATTACACCACACTTCGCTTCAAATTACTTTGCTTTTAATAACAGATACTAATGTTTACTTTAAGGTTGTTTTTCCTCAGTGTAGACTTTGTTCTACTTAACTAAAACATAATGAGCCATAGCTTCACATGCAGGCAAGGTGGTGTGTACCTGGTTGGCCTGGTTAGAAACAGAGCAAAACTCTGCTCTTCTGAAAGTGGACCATAATATGTTTTAATAATGAATTTTAAAGGTTTGGAAACAGCACTTTATACATTTGCAATCTATTAGTTGTCAAACAGAATCAGGGAAAAGCGACATGTAATATCCCAATGTTCTTTAGGGAAACTTCTCTCTCTTTCCATCACCAAAAGAATGTTCTTAATTCTTTCTAGCTGACTTTGTGCATCATGAAGCAGTTCAGAGTCCACTTTCTGGCCTTTTGCCTTTGCCAACTCCACCTCTTACGTGCCTCCCGAGAGCTCTGGGAAATCTGCGAATGGCTTTGTACTTTGCACACTTTGTGCAGGAAAGGGGAATTCCTTAGAGACTGGAATAAGAAGCAGAACAGAGAACTTAGAAGAGCAGCAGCAAGAGTATGTTTCTATTCTACCATGTATGGTCTTTAGAGGTGAGTCCAGAAGATGCCTTTTCTATCTGTCTTTGACACTTAGCCTGTTACCTGAATGTCCAGAGGACTACCACTGCTTCACAGTGTCCACTGCTTACAGGAACAGAAGTGACACCATTATCATTTTACTTCTAATGCACAGAATAAACCAGGATGGTTTCCTTTCCTCTGGCTCTACAGACTATGGTCTAAAAGCAAGAAACTTTGTGCTGTGGCAGTAAAACCAGGAGTACCAATTTGAACACGTGAGCAGTAAGGCTATGGCAGTAAACTGTACAAAAGCAATGTTTCTAACAGCTTTATAATTTGACAGGCAGAAAATCAGTAACATTAAGATTGAGGGTTACAGCCTTTGAAATGAGTTAGATCAGTGAAAAAACAGAACAGACAAAGCCAAAAGAGATTTGAACTGCAAATATTATCCCAAGGGAAGGATGAAATCATGGGTTATGAAGTTTTTAAACACAACTAAAGAGTCACTCTGAATCAAACCGTGAATCTCTTGCTTTCTAGTTTTTAACATTGTTTTTAAAATTAAGCAGTGAAGACTAGAGTAAAAAAATGCTACTAGATTTCTCTCAAAAGCTTGAAGTCTCTCAGTGAAGAGGGTAAACACTCTCCTCTGTGCAGGCATACTTGTGGAAAGTTGGTGCAGGCAGCAAGCTTTCACTTGCAAACAGTAGCTGAAGAACAGAGTGCTCCCTGTCCTGACACTTGCAGCCAAAGCTTCTCACAAAGAGTGGAAAGAATGACAGCAAAACAATCATGACAGTGCACAGGCTAGCCCCCTACTCCTGCCCCCACACGCTTGTGCAAGAAAGCACTTTAAGGATTACCAGTCATCTCCAAAACATGAAATGCAATACAATCTCAAGGACTTGTATGTCTGTGCCAGTGTGCCAGGGCTAGTGACTCAGAAAAGCCCAACCTTACACAGGGAGGTATTGGAGGACTGGCTATCCCCAAAAAGCAAAGGACACTGACCGGCCCCCACCTCAAATAAGCAATTACCTGTGGAGTGTCAAGGTCTCAACACCCTACAAGCACTGCTGGTGTAGCCTTGTTTAAATTCTCTTAGTTGTTAAATTCTCACCTGTCTTGTTGGCAAGTCATGATATTGCAGTATGAGCCTGGTGTTGACGCTATGACTCCATGTGTTCCCAAGGGCTGCTGTCACACAACCAGATTCCCTCTTCTGACTTCCAGAAGCTCCTGAAGATAAGTAAGAAAGAAACTGCATCAGGACTGGACCACAGGGAAGCATTCAGCATAGGACCTGTAAATTCTTCAAGAATAGAACAAGCCAGGCAAACCAAAGAAATGCAGAAAGAAACTCCCAGTAATTACGTGGGATCACGTACAAGTTGAAAATCAAACTGCTTGAGGCAGACAGTCCATACAGTCAAAAGGCTTTGAGTCAATGAGAGAATTAAAGTTGGGAAACTTCCTGTCACCTATCAAGTAGCAAACAAAATTGCTTCCCCAGGGCAGTCATGAAATCCTTGTCAACTCAGTCAATTAAAGGTACACCAGATGCTCACTCTGCCATACAAACCTCAGGAACCCTTAAGTTCCTGTCAAAGTGGTCAGTAATGCAACAGTTAATGCTGAAACTTAACTTGGAAGTACTAGGTTTTGGAAGCCTAGGAACACCTAACTGGAAGTTTCAGTGTTAGGAATGCTGTTCTGTTAATTAGTCTGTCCCTGTTGGGAAGGTGCCTGTGCTGACAATAGGAATTTATCTTCATCTACATTTAGATTTTGCCAGCTGGAGGAGAGAGCAGGTTCAAGTACTATAGCAGGATGCTGGGAAGGCAGTATTCTAGTCCCTTTAAATGACTTAAACCAAGTTACTTAACCAAGTTCAATAAGTTCTGCAAACTATTGGTTTTGTGCTAACAACACAGCAGTACAGTGACATTTACTGCATGAACAAGCTAAGGGAAAATACAAGTCAGTGAGGCAACCTTAAAGCTTTTCAATCCTCTTTTTGTCACATGGAATAAGCTACAAGTTCCTCGTGCAGTCAGCATCACTCTTTTTTATCCCCCCTGCTAGAAATTGGCAGAAATAGCACAATTCAAGAGTGAGTCCTGGTCCATGTGGAGGTGTTCTCACAGCCTGTGTAACTGCACTCTGGATGCAGCTGGAAGACACCACTCCACACCCCTGAGAAGCACTACTTGGGGGCCTCTGACTACAGACAAAAAAGCCCAGACATTCCAAAAGGAGCTACAGTTGCCATAAACCAGCTGCAGAATTCACATGAACACTTCCCTCTAATGATGCGTCTTTGCTGTTAGCTAACAGAAAGAGCAACATCTTGCTGTGCCAACTGTTAGCTGGGCATTGAAGTGGTTAAATGTCTGGAACCTGCTTATATTCTGGAGATACTACTCCACACTGTTCCCACTTGTGCATTCCTTCCAGCCTAAAGCCTGTCCGGCAGTGAACAGAAGTGCTAGAGCTCTAGCTCTTGGAGCAGAACAAGCAAGTTAACTGCTGTCATTTATTGTATTTTACAGGCAAAGGCCTGCGGTACCACTCTGTACCAGCCCCTATCTAAAGAGGGCTGTTTGTGTGACCCACTTTCAGGCAAATCCTCTTCTGTGAACTTACTCAAATTTATGACTCTGGTGTTTAGTAACCCTGGAGCACATTTACAGTGAGGACTTTTTACAGGGTGGAAAGGAATGCCTCACAGGAAAGGTTTCCATTTTATATAAGGCATCCTCCTGCAAGCTGATGCACTGGTCAAGCAGAGGCAAACCAGCATGCAGTGCACTAAACAAGGGTGAGAAGTGAAGTTATCTGAGAGGGAAGCTGCACCAGCTTTGCAGAGAAGTTCAAGGGCAGTGAGAGCACATGGTTCTTTCCATCTCCTTTCTCTGAACACAAAAAGATAGCAAATGCCTCAGATGAAGTAAAGAAGACATGTTAAGAAAACAGATTTAAATTCAAACATGGCCTTAAAAATTCTTTGGACTTATCTTTTCTGTTATTCCAACCACTACTTAGTCATTACCGAAGTGGACAAAGGAAGGGGGTAAATAATACTGTTCACAGACAAAGTGCTAATTTTCAGCACACACTACCTTGTTCTTCTAAACTCTGGTATTTTCACACATAGAGACAGCAGTATCAGGCCAATGTTGGTGCCAAAACAAAACAAGCTCATAAGGGACTTTGGTTCCCAATCACAGGTCATCAGACTGTCTAACCTGAACCTCTTCAGAGCTGCATGGAGCAGCAGCTCCTACCTGTGACATGAAGATGCTTGTTCATACTGTGGAGCAGATGCTTCTACAGAGCCAGCAATGTGCAATCAATTAATAGGCAGCAGCTCCTATCTCTCCAGTCTTGGAGCACAGCTTTCATTCCAGTCACTGCTGGCATGATGGTTTCATGCAGGAATGCAGGACATGGATGATGTGGAGAGCACAGTGACTAGGGAGAGTAAGAAAACAGGGCTGACAGGAGAGAAGGTGTCCAAAAGCAGAGATGGGATCCTAGCAGAGGGATATGGAAGTTTTATGCTACAACTGTGGGAGGAAACAGACTGCATGAGGTTCCTGTTCTACCATCTCTTGTGAAAGCAATCAGAGACTGTATCTGTTCTGGATCACCGGCATAAAGGAGGAACTGGTTGCTTCACTCTCACTGAACAGCTGTCACAAGTGAAAATAAAGCTTCTTGTGGTCTGAGTGAAATGCAACGTAAATGCCTTTCCACAACTGGGAGAAAAACAAATTGCAGAAGAAAGAGTGATTCTTCAGCTGAGGGGCTGCTTCCAAGTAGAGAAAGAGATTCATGCTGGGCTCCAGTGCTCTGGAAGATGCTGTCCGAAGAACTGGGCCACAACACTCAGCCCTACTTACACAAAAGGACTAAATGAATTTTGTTTGTTTCCCCCATAAATACAACTGAAACAACCCTCTGTAAGTGCCTTTCCTATCACTGATATTAATGGCACATATAGGCAGGATGGGGATAGTGTGTTTATCCCATACCCATCTTCACTGGAGGAAAGAGCAGGATTAAAGATACTCATCTCAAAACTGATTTTGGGATTGTTCTGTTACACCCAGCCAGAGAGTTACAGGTACAGGCATGGGCTCAGAGACGTTCTCATCCTCTCCTTGTAAAGATAGGCCATTTAAAAGACTAAATCCTCACGTAACCAAGTTCCAATTGTTGCAAACATGCTTGAAGGGAATTTGATCATAAAGGAATCTCAGATTCATTCATGTTGTATCCTGTGAAAGGATAACTAGACCGGTGTCTTGAATTAAATAAAATGGACTTCTTAAAGCAACATTTTAAAATGCAAGGAGTCTTTGCAGGCAGAATGTGATGCTACCATCAGTGAAAAAAAACCCCTAACCTGCTCCTTGTTGGTGTAACTGCACAGAACAATGAATCCCACACATCCCACATTTCTTTTTCTTTGCCTAGCAAGTTTATTGCCACCACTGGGCCCCTTCGCAATCTCTATCAACTTGGTAATTTAAAAATCTTTTCCCGTCAAAAGAAAATAAGGGATCAATGAACAACATGACAGTGAAATGAAACAGACAAGCAAACAGTCCCCAAATCTTAGTATCAAATTATCTTGATAAAAGCCTGATTAATCAAAAAGGAGGAAAAACTCTCTA
Organism: Upupa epops; assembly: GCA_013397515.1. Taxonomy (NCBI): domain Eukaryota; kingdom Metazoa; phylum Chordata; class Aves; order Bucerotiformes; family Upupidae; genus Upupa; species Upupa epops. Next base: position 133,656 of record VZRI01000219.1, read on the forward strand.
AAAGCACAGACGAAATATTTATAAAGAATGATAGTACTGAGCTCAACAAAAAAGGCACACCATGCAATAAGAATGAAAGTGCTTTCCCTCTTGCTCAGGCCATGCAGCGTTCCAGCTCGCTGGCAGAGCTCATAAAGATCACCGCTTTTCATCTGTATTTTCTGTGCAGATCTCTAACAATGACACCAAAAAAGAGAGAGAGAAAGAGAAAAAAAAAAAAAAGAAGAGAAAAAAACCCAGAACCCCCCCATCTATTTTTCCATCTCCACCTACTCAGAAAGTACAAGTACAAAAATATTCAATGGTGGAAAAACCCATCACACAGTAAAATACAACCCACAGGACAAACTTATCTGTGAAGTAACTAACCAGAGCACCATTTGAACTCCCACACACCAACTTGTGCCATTTGCACGCTTGCTACACAGCTTTTTCTTTACACATAGGGGGACTCCGATTCTCTAGGAGTCACCATCTCTGGAGGTGTTAAAAAAACTAGCAGACCTAGCACTTGAGGCCATGGTCTAGGAGTTAGGGAGATGTTGGGATGAGGACTGGATTTGATGACCCTGTAGGTCCCTTCCAGTCATAATGCTTCTATGATTTGAAGCTTTTTCAAGTAAATAATATTATCCATTATTCTACCTCCCAAAAATTAGTGGGGCCTCTGTCCAGGTCAGGACAGAGGAAAGGTCCTCCCAGGACTTGAACAGATGTTGGTTTGTTTTTAATCCCACACTAGTATGCCCACTTTTACCAGTGTATTTTTGTCCCAGAGGATCTTATTTCCCTGAAACTAGTGTATTTGTGTTGACTCTGAACTAAGAGAAAGAGAGACAGAAAAACACATTACACAGACGACACAGATCATTGGAAGGGACTCATTTTGTTCATTGACTCAAGTGGGACCATCACCAGGGCAGGTCACACAGGAACCCATCCAGATGGGTTTTGAAAGTCTCCAGAGAAGGAGACTCCACAACCTCTGTGGGCAGCCCATTCCAGTGCTCTGTGACCCTTGCAGTAAAGAAGTTTCTCCTCGTGTTGAGGTGGAACTTCCTGTGCTCCAAATTACACTCAGTGCCCCTTGTCCTATCACAGGGCACAAGGCAAAAGAGATCGTCTCTTTCTTCTTTGCACCCAGCCCTCATGGGTTAATAGACAGTGATTAAATCCCCTCATAGTTTAGTATCTTCATAAATTATCTGGATGCTGGGATCAAAGAGTACCCTGATGAAGTTTGCTGATGACACCAAACTGAGTGGGGAAGTTGACCCTTCCTGAAGGGAGAGTTGCCCTCCAGGGGGACCTGGATAGGCTGATGGAGTGGGCCAGCAGGAACCTCATGAAGTTCAAT
>VZRI01000219.1:144394-161716 GCA_013397515.1 Upupa epops
GCTGAATGGCAGCTCAGCCCTCTGGGGTGTCAGCCACTCCTCTCAGCTTAGTGTCATCAGCAAGCTCACTGACAGTGCACTCCAATCCCTCATCCAGGTCATTCATGAATATATTGAATAGTACTGGTCTCAGTACCAGCCCCTGGGGGACTCCACTTGATACAGGCCTCCAATTAGATTCTGCCCCACTGACCACTACTCTCTGGCTTCTATCCAGCAGCCAGTTTCTGAAAACTGAAGGCAGACACCATCCTGTGTAATTACCAAGTACTGTCCTTACACTATCTCTGGAAAGACAGAAAGTAGCTACAAATATTGAGGATCTACAGATATTTAGCATAATGTACTACTATTCATGTATGATGGTTTGCTCTGGCGTCTACAGGACTTCAGCTTATCCTGCCACTCAGACCATTCAGTAAGCTCTTTAAGGCAAATGTTAAACAGCACTCATCCAAGTGGTGACCACCATTCCACTGCCCAGGTAGAACTTGAAAGAGTGACAGCTATTCCTTAAGTTCAGGAGTCCTACCTTGTCATTCATCCTTCCAATCTGCTTCTCTCTAATTCCACCACAAGGACACTAGAACAGTCCATGCTTGCTAAATGGGAGACTAAATCCCACCAGCTCTTAGGCCCATACTCATCACACAGGACAATCCAAATGGTGAGGCACAACCTGCCTTTGTTGTATCTAGGCCTCCACATGGCTGCAAACTTTAGATGAGATGACCTGTCATAGTATTAATTCTAAAAGAATTGAGTGGATTTAGTGTCTTCTCACAGAATGAAAGAAAAAAAACCCCACACCTAAACCTACAAACTAATCTGATAGGTTTGATAGAACCTTAGCTAAACAACGCCAGTCCCCTATCTTTCAAGCATTAGCAAGGAAAACAGCAAGCCATAGACATAGGATTTTTCAAAAAGAGAAGCGAGAAAAATCAACAGCTTGTTATGAACAAGTTGCTCCCTAACTGAGAATATCCTGTGCACAGGATGATTGGATAGATAGTGGATTCAACATTCTGTGCAGTCACAGGAGAAAACCACACGCTTATTCTCCTTCAGCAAGCCCTCACGAGGTATTAATGGATTTGCCATGGGAACTAACTGTATAATCTCATTCATCCCTTTCTCTGTGAATAGTGCATTTTAAAGAAGAAAAAAAAAAAGATTTAGGAAGCCTGGCAAGATTGAGACTGATGATCAGGTGCCTGGATTTCTGCACTCTCAGGTGCCTGGAAACTGGCAAAGCACTTTCTATACACAGGTACAGATGTTAATCAGACTGCTCTGATTCTGCTCCTCCTGCCAAGGAATTTGCCTTCGAAGACATCTGGGAGCTGTGATGGGATTTATTTTCCATGCTCAGGCGGGTTCCTGGCACCAACAGGATGCGACAAATGATGTGAAAAAGTGCATATGATGTTTTGGTGAGGATTTAAGACTCCCAGCTTATACCACAAAATGTGGGCTGCAATGCTGACAATCTCCTTCATTACACTAGAGCCCTCCCTTGTTGGAAAGTAGCATGGACAGAAGAGTTACAGAAGCCCAGAGCTATAGCAATTATTTTGACTTTTCCAATGCCACAAAAGCAAAATGGATTAAGTCTTCACATTATCACTCAGAATAACACAGAGCAGAAGGGCTTTTCCTCTACAAGGATACAGCTCTCAGTCTAAAATATTTTTTTAAGGACTTACACAATATCCTCTGGAGTTTCAATGCCTTTTTCATCACCCAATCCTAGTGACAGCATCTACAGGGCAGCAGCAGGGACCTCTGAGAGATACTCTTGACTCCAGAAAGGAGATGACAGAAGTCAGCCAGCCCTGCCACTAAGAGAGCACACTTCCCAATACAGATTCATTGCTTCCCAACAGTGAATCCTGGACTTGAAATTTCACCAACTCAAATATGGCAGTTTGCCCCTCCAGCTCTCTGCAGAATGAGAAAGACTTTGCTAAGTTAATGGTATGACAGAAGCTCCAATGATGACACAATTCTGAGCTGGAGGCACTGAGGGCACATCTATCTACAGTGTTTCAACCTGACCCTACCAAGCAGAATTCTGCTTTCCTTTGTGCTACAAGCTAGGAATGCATTTAGATTTCACAGATTCTTAGTCTCAAAGAGCAGGCTCCACTTAAAGAAAGTTTATAATTTCTGCTACCCTTGGTTCCTCAAGACATTGCAAGTCTTGTCTTTGCCATTTTTTGCCCAGCTGGCAGCAACCCAGTATCACTGGGTGTCCCATCACTGGTTAGTCTTACTGTCTGCTCCCAATCAATGCAGCCTGTAACAGCCCCCACTCACTGTCCTGACTTTCCAGTGAACCTCTGCATTCTTTATGTGCATTTTCAAGCAGGTCTACACCCATATTCCAGTGTGTCTGAAACACCTCTGAGGTCCACAATGAAGACAGAATGTTAAAGCGCTGCCCCACTGGTGTACACCCATCAACAACCCCTTTCAAGTCTAGTTTAAAGTTCTCTTAATGAGCCCTGCTAATTCCTGTACCACAATTCTTCTGCCTTGCTGAGATAAACCTTTCCCATATATCACTGTCAGGTCTGGTGTCTTATAACGCCAGTCAGGACACTTGTTAATAGCCCCACTCTAGAGGTAAATTGCAGCCTCCTGTAGTGGAGCTCAGCTGTGCAACTGTTCTTCCTTGACTTTGCAACTGAAAAACTATCACCTGGACTTTACAATTTCACCATCTTCTAGGTCAAATGCAGAGAAGGTTGCTCTGTGTGAAAAGCCAGCAGTGTGTCCACTTTCATCTGAATGTCACTGTCAGTCAGGTCCACACTGCACAGAGTGGTTCCTTTGTGGAAAAACAGAAGAGATGGTAACTTGCAAAAGGCAAAGACTATCTAACACACTGCTGGAAGTTGGTTTGGTCCTGCAATGGTGTCACATAAAATCTTGACAACCTGCAACTCAGTTTGAAAAGTAGCTGGGTTCATATAAATTTAAGATGGTAGGAAAACTTTGCAGCAAATATGAGGTCACTACATCATACGTTTATTCTCTTACTTTCACCAGGGAAAGAGTTGTTTGGCTGATGTCTATGCCAGCAGCACTCTGCAAGGACTGTTGTCTAGCTCATGACCTATTTATTCCTTTCTACCTGACTGTTACAGTGGAGCTTCTGAAGGATCAACAAGAGGAGTAGAGGTGACTGGCTACATTGCACATCCAGCAGTGTGAAGCATATGGTGGATATCCAGCATAATATAATCAGCAGAACGTAAAGCAAGTTCAGTTACTTGCTGATGTCCAGTGATGTAATTCCAGGCATTCCTGCTTTACACACACATTGAACTAATCTTCTCCAGAAAGCAGCTTTTTAGATTCACTACCTGTCTTGGTAGTGAAGCCAAGAAACTTCTGGTTTTGCATAACAATCCTGTGACTGCTGCTTTTCCAATTCTTCTGAAGCTACTTATCCTACCTTAGGCCCAAACTCCAAGCTTTAATCACATTACTCTTTGAAACACTCCAGATTTCTTCACGCTCAGGTTAGCAGTATGTTCAACAACTTGAGCCCCACGATGGAGCACAGTCCTTAGGGAATTCCACATAGGCTTTCAAGCAGAGCTCGTACCATACTTCTGAGCCCTTGACTTTGAAAAGCAAATGAACAGGAACACTGATTAAAAAGTAGAACAATTATTATTAACTTTGTAATCAAGAAGTAGTATGGTTAAATATAATAAATACATAAAGATAATAAAGATAATTGCTTGAAGCACATCTAAACCTCTTTTTGCAGCAGTCCTATGAGCAGCAACTTCCTCACAGAAAGGGTGATCAGACACTGGAATGGACTGTTCAGTGCTTAAACACACTGGAGGTATTTAAGGATAGACTGTATGTGGCTCTTAGTGCCCTGGTCTAACTTACTGTGATGATGTTACCTCACGGGCTGGGCTGGATGATCTTACAGGTCTTTTCCAGCATCAATAATTCTGTGATTCAGTGATAATACCACTCACTAAATAGCATGCTAGCATACATGGGTTTCTCTCCTGTAAAAGCAACTTCAAACGTCACTCTTACATAAGCTCTTGGAAGGGCTCTGCTCTGTAACTCAGAGGCTGGCAGATGGCTGAGGTGAGCTGCTCAGAGGTAACCCACAATAGCACAGAGACATCTCACAGAAACTGACATCTAACCTCTTGCAGGAAGCAAAGTATCAACAGAAAGTTGCAAGGCTTGAATAATGTGGAAAGATTAATTTCCCTTGTAAAAAAGGGTCTACAGAAATTGAAAGACAAATTTATTATCTGCATGCTTTCAACCTAGGAGAAAAATACAGAAATATCTGTACAACTGGTTTTTGAGGATGCTGGATACTGATCTGCAATGCCCATTACTGTCAGTGGAAGTGCACAGGCTGAGAATCTTTTGGCAGGTTAGTATCTATTCAGGTAATCAAACCTTTCAGCCAGCAATGAGGAATATCCAGGATGTACCAAGAATATCTGGTACCCACTGCAGCCCAATGATTCTTTCAAGTCTTTTCTGTTGTTTTTGGCTCAGCTCTGCCAGTCAAAGAAATTACTACAAGGGATTTCTAACTGTGTGAACTAGATAACCAGAATGGACTGTTCTAACATTATTTAAGGAGGAAGACTAAACCACAAACCAATTTGTGAAACATATTAAATGAAAATTAACCTGATTAAATTAAATAACTATTCCTATAAATCAGTAATGGATGTCCATCATTTACTTTGAAACAGTAAGAAATCAGCTTTCAATTTTGACCTTGTTAGCATCAACATAAGAGTGCAACATACGCAATCAGCTCAAAAATGAGGCCATGCAACTATTTCACCAGTCACTTCCCAAATTGCACAGTAAAAAATATCAGGCTACTAGGGAAACCCACAGCAGAGCTCAAGAAATTCACCTTCCCAGCTTAATTTAGCATAGTTTGTTGTTAAACCAACTGCTCGCACATCAAAAGCCAGGGAAGGAGAACATTCTCTTGGACTTGTTTACAGAAGTGAGGCACTTGGATGTAAAGCTTTGCTGCTAACTGCAGACTTTGAGTTCTTTAATTTCCATGTGAAGACAGGTGTCTGTGTGCGGTCATTCCAGTAGGCTGTAGGATCACCTTCAGCAGCAGACTTGGGTCTAATCACTTCAACAGTTTTACATTGGTGGCCTCCAGCTGTTTCTGCTGACCAGGAGCTGGGCAGCAGCTTGCAGTCATGGCCAATCTACAGTCCTACCCATGGAACCAAATGAAGAACCTGTGTATTGTGGAAACATGCACATGCCAGCAAATCTTCTCACAGACAGGGGCCACACTGATACCTGCCAAGCAGATTCCCTGCAGAACCTTGCTGCATTCTAGCCCACCCTCTAGCAGCCTATCCAAAGGACAGATTTGGGCTGAGGACCCAGGACTTCTAAACAAACAGCTTAGAAGAGGTGAGAGGTGTGGGGGGTGGGGAGCATTCACGTTCATGGTTTTTCCAGAGGTGTGTTTCAACTCTGTGCAGACACTTAAATTTTGGTTTTTCCGTTTCAACTAGAAAGGTTTTCTGAAAACCCAGGAACTATTGCAGAACAGAAATTTAATTTACTAGCCACTCCTATTACAAAGAACCATAAGACAATCCTCTGCTGGAAAGCTGATCAATTGCCTCTCAACCACATTTCCCTGTCTCCTCCCTTCTCCACAATGACATTTTCATTTCTATTGGAGCCATGCTGTAATTTTTAGTTCGGGAAGGTACTGCTTAACTGTCTTCCAGGTCATCTGACCAGCCTCCATACTTGGACATTTGATCAATACTGGCTGGGACACTGCACAACTAACGCTACAACCAAATGACTTTCCAGAATGAAGAGGTGATTTGCAAGAGCATATTTATATTATCGACAGTGTGGCAGAAACTGGGTAACAGCAATATCACACACCTGACCAATTCTTCAGCCCTTGCCTTTCCTTATGTGCAGACACAAAGTACCTCTGGAGTACCCCAGAAAGAACCAGCACCTGCTAATAATTCCGACCACCCTAAAAACGGATATACTTTGTACATGGGACATAAGGACAGCTGTGGCTCAAACACACAAAGGTTACAGCAGCAAGGACAACATCACGCCTAAGAAGAGCTGCCTGAATGCTGAAGGGATGCTGACGAACTTCACCACATCTAAAACCCTCCTGGGATCTCACCAGGCAAGGTTAATATGATCCTTATTTTCAAGACAAAAATAGGTTGCTTGATCTATGCTACAATAAAACCCAGGCTTGAATGATCAGGTTTCTGAACTCAGCCAAGTCATGTTAATACCGATCACTTGTGAGAAGTGCTAGTGATTCCCACAATAAGAACAACAGACCCATGCTTCACGTGAAAGACAGCATTGCAGCACAAATAGTGCCTCTGTATGTCATTCCCAGCCACAGCCTGAATGCCAACCTAACAGGAAATAGGATGCTTACTGAACAATATACATTGTGCTGTCCCAATGAAAGTTTAGCATGCTGGTTTCAGCCCAATCCTCCTTTATTTACAAGATACAGCAAGACTAGAGCCAGAAGCACCACAATCATTTGTTAGTTAACAATAACTCAGTGCAGTGAGAACACATGCATGAACATTTGAAAAACAAGCGACCTTCCGTTGGCTCCTTTAGATTTTTCACTTCAGACCCAGTGACTGATTTAAGCAATGACCCCTGCAACTTTGATGAAATGACAGAAGTTGGAGAAGCGGTGTTCAAATACCAGTAATACACACAGATACACAGATCATTAGAGTTTGGAAGGGACCTCCAGGGGTCATTGAGTCCAACCCCTCTGCTCCAGCAAGATCATAAAACCTAAACCAGGTTTTTTTCCAAATAGATGTATTTCATGTTCCATCTTTAATCTCATCTGAAAGCAGGTAACTATTTAAGATTGTATGCATTCTTAAGAGTTGATGAACGTAAAGCAAAGCTGACCCTATGTACTGTAGCAGATGATACCTTATGTTCCTTTACACAGGCTCTATTCTCTTTCTTTGATGCTGTAAGGTGAGGTCAGATGCAACATGTGCTCTGCGTCTCTGCCACTGCATTGCTCGCAATAATATACGAATCAACTATGTTCAGCAACTCATTCCTGCCCAGCTGAAGAACAAGAATGGCTGTATGCACTGAACTCTGTCCCAAGGGTGACTCGTGACAGCCAGCAGCTCTCCTAAAATACCAGTATAGTGTCGTTATCAGACAACTGTTGTAACAGTCAAGCTCAGAGCGTTTGAGGGGTTTGAGAAGTTTTTGTGAGAGCCCCTTTGCTTTAGAAGTGTGTAATTACAAGTCAGACTTAAGTCCTAGGTTGGTTCAGTTTCTGGATTTATCTTTCAAAGTTACAGATGCAAAAGCATCCTGGAAAACCTAAACCAAAGTTCTTTTGAAAAATACAGTTTTGTCCAAATAGAACCACAACCAAATAAAGCTACAGTATCAGAGATAGCTCTAAGCACACTGTTACGAGCCCTTGGATTAACTGAACTTGCAATGAATTCTAACACACAAATATGACTTGGGTATCTTCTCAGTTTTCTGGCAAACACATCACATCTCAGTTATTACCCGCAGGGGACTTCTAGTACATTAATAGCATTAACATGCTGCTTTCTTTTTTTTTCCTAGCATGAGTTCTCAACTGCTATTAAAGGTTCTTGTATCTCAGTGCTGCTTTCCACATTGAAGCTGAGCAGCTCATTGTGGAGGACACACACCATTTCAGCACTGGCTCACTGCTTGGGATGAACGTGGTCTCCATTTAAGCAGAGCAGTGAAATAAATATTTATCAACTCAGCTATAACTATTTCCCTTTTAAACTGGACAGTGCTGGACAACAGACGGGCATGTTAATGACCTGCCCATTCATTCTTTTTATAGGCCTCATTTAATTGATTAACATCACATCAAATATACATGTGTGGGACTTGCAAGTCCCACCTGCTCCAGTACTGTAGGGAAGTCTGTTCTGTGTGTCCATTTTCCCAGCAGAAAATGACATCCCACTCTCTCTGCAAGGTGAAGAGCTACCTTTCTTTCAAAAATGACATCTTGATTCTTATGAGGTAAAGGAGCTGCAGTCTCAAGGATGTGAGGCACAACTCTGAATTTTCAGGTGCTTGCAGAATGTTTCTTCTGCCACTCTTACACTAGCCCTCCAGACCACAGTACTTAGTGTTAGCCCCAGTGAGATTCCATGCCAAAGTAATGCTTCCCAGTGTCTGCTGGTCCTGCAGCCTTCTCCAAAATTGCTTCTGAAAACAACTTCACCATTACCCAACAGCAAAAATTCTCTCTTATGTTTTGTGCCATAATGTTGTGGATGTGTTCCTTAAAAGATTTCATCAAGGATGTAATTTCCTAGTGCAAAACTGCTTTGCACATTCATTGGGGGGTGGGCAAATGATAGAGAAACTGTCAGAGATCAGCACCAAGCCTTGCCTCATCTCACCAGGGTGACAAAGCATGCACCTTGCTCAGAATAAATATATCCTCAGTGAAGGGGACTAGTGGATGGATTAGGTGGAAAACACTCTAACTGCATGACTTACTTTGTCTCTAGACATCAGCCCAGTGCATAACAAGAAAACAGAAATTAAGTCACTGCTCTATCATTAAGTTGCTGTCACAAGTATCTCTCAAGCCCTCTACTAAACACAGACTCATTGTTCCCCCAGTGTAATCCAGTTTTTAAATCATTCAGGTAACTGGTTACCTTCACCTCATGGTGGCTAACATGGCTATACCATGCTCAAGGAAGAAGATTCCAATAGCGAAGAACAGGAGAGAAAAAATGGGAGAAGGCAGCCAAGGGTGAAATGGGGTCAGTGGCTAGAAGCAGAATGGGGTGGGGAGAGCTGAGCTCTGCAACAGGAGACAATGACAAAGTGGCTGAAGAATGCAAAGAAGAGAGTGTGAAGCACCAAGCACACTGGGTCGTGTGAGAAAGCCACAGGAGAGACCAGTACAGTGCTGGTCAGGTATTTGAAACTGGACTTCAGATAGAGTAATACTGCAAAAAAACCAAGTATGAACCCACAGGACATCACATCTCCCACCTCTCTTCTGCTCAAACAGAAGACCAAAGGTATCTCAGGTGAGGCTACTTAACTTACGGACAGCTCTAGGCAACTCTTACGGTTTCCCTCTGGGAAAAGCTCTAGCATGTCTGCAAACAAGACAACAGGCAATGACCCCATGACACCCCGCAGAGCAAAGAACAGTTACCTGTTTAGTACTGCACCTCTACTCCATAAACCACACTGCTTTTTCTGTAAGTTTCCGATAATTTTTCATTACACTGTGCTGATCATGCTTGTACAATCCACTGTGGAGGCTTCTGTAGCCCTTTAGCAGCACAGCATCCTGGACAGGGACCTTTAAGTGATTTAACAGGGCTGTGGAGATCAATTTGAAGCCTTACTACATTGTCACTAAATACCTCTCCCAAAAGACAAATGTTCTCACAGGAGATCCTCAGCTTTCAAGACTACTTCCTCACTTCACCTTAACAGCAAACAATAACATCTCCTCAGATGAAGTGCTCATTTTTCTGGTGAAATAATCAAAACCATTTCCACGGTTCATCTAATCACCCAATAAAGCAGTGAAGAGAATTTGAAAGGAAGCAATTTTTCCACAGTTCTGGCCTGCTAGTTCACAGGAGCAACTCATTTGCTCCTTCACCCATACAGCCCAGGATCCAACCTGGACACACGAAGGGCCAGTGAATCCAGCACACAGCTGTCCACACTCGCTGCAAAGTCCTCCAGAAGAAACCTGGGCCTTTGTCCCAATGCTTCTGTAAGCAAAGTGTTATAATTGGAGGCTGTTGGAGGTCTACTTACACACAGACTTTATTACCTCTCTTGTTACCTACATTTAGTAAAGCCCCAAACTGTTTAAAAGGTGGGTTTAAAAGGTGATTTCATCGCCCAGCCCCGAGACTTGCCCTTTTACCCAAGTTCGTGGCCATAAAATGTGGTTGGAACAAGGACACAGAAGAGGTCAGTATTTATCAAAACCATGAGGAGATCCACTGAGATCGCTATTTAATGGTGGCCACATTAGAAACTTGAGAAAGTCCAGGCGGAGCGCAAGGCAACACTTAGTTACTTTTTGCTGATTTACTGAAATTCGTTGTTGGGATTTTTTAAAGATCTCTTTCATGTAAGGGAGTGCTGGTTAACAGTTTCTGTGACTGGCAGACACATGTGCAGGTCAGGCCAGCACACTGGTGACTGCTGAAGAAGCAGACCATGGTCAGCCTGCACAAGACTTGCTGGGCCTTTATGTGAAAAAAAGTTGCTACAACCACAACAATTTACAATCCCAATTAGCAGGGCTCTGCATTGCAATGGATTTAGAAGATCTGGGATTTATCTTCCTTCCCCCCCCCACCTTCTCTTTACTTCTGTTAGAGGTGTAAGCTTATTCAGAAGCAGTTTAATGGTGAAATCACCAGCTGTGGCAGCACCACTTGGTGGTGGAAAAAACAAGTCACTACGTCCGGCTACAAAATACCTGCTGCAAGAAGTTCTGCAACAGCATCTGAGTTGCTGTGAAGAAAAACAGATGTTTACTAGACAACAAGTTACTGTGGCTACTTGCAAGTGCAGGAAAGCTGAAAATAGAGACATTTGGAAAACTCCGAAAAATTACTCTAGGCCAGACTAAGAGGACCACTGCTCCTGTGCCTTAAAATGTCATAATATTGCTTATTCCCTTCTCTTTTCTCTTTCCTTATAGCAAGGGAATGGAGAATAAAAGGTCTTCAAATTGCACCTCTTCTTGTGAATCCTGTGGCAGGACAGCCAGGGTAGCTGCTGTCACCGAGCTCTGCTGACACGCTCAGCCAGCCACTGCATACGAGCCCAGCTGCAGGCAGAACCTGTGTTTGGCAGAAAGGAGCTAAAGACAGTTGCCTTCCTCCTCTCCCTGCTTTCAAGCTTGGTCTTTCTGCTGACCACTGCTGACCAGATGGGCTGTGTGAAAAGGAGAGGGGATGTCTCCTGATGTGCCTGCCCTGAACAGAAAATCCACCTCAGGCTGGAACACCCCAAGAGTTGCCCATCTGAAAACAAAACAACCCAAAACGCTGGTTGTTTCACAACAATGGAGCTGCAGAGAGCTTCATGCTGGAACTGGGCATGCACTCACCCCCCCACTCCAAGCTACACAGTGCAAGTGAAGGGGCTTACTGGAGATGAAAGAAGGCCTCACACCACCCCCTGTAACAGACCATTGTCCCTCTTTCTGCTAGAGTGGTCTGTGAAGCTGTGGGAAACAAATGACCTCCAAGCCACAGCACTGTGTGCAACTGCAAGAGAAAAGGAAGGGGGAGGGGGAAGCAGTTTTGTGGGAGGGCCAGCATCCCAAGACATCCCCACCATGCCATCCTGTGCACAGCACAGAGGTGTTTCTCATGCCACCAGCTCCTGCGGTAGCCCAGTCAGCAACTGGAGTCTCAGTGGACAGAGAAAGATACTCTTCCCCACCATCACTAGGGTTTTTTTCCACCTGACTGCCTAGCTGGTTACTTGAGCCTGTTGGTTGAAGGAGCCCTAGTAACTTCTGCTTTTCATTGACGCTTCTTCTTAGCATCAATAAGGAACAAAAAGCCCTGCTTCACTTCGAAGAACAGTAGACAGGGATGAAATGACAGAGAAACCATCAAGGCATGAATGAAGCACTGAGGACAAGGAAGAGACAGAAACATGGATAGAGCACACTACGGTAAATGTATCTACAACTGATGCTTATTCCATGCCCATTACTGAGTCTACACCAGAGATGCTGGGAGGAACAAACATGAATTAAACAGTACCCAAGCCCATGCATCCCCCTCCAAACCCTGCTGAACTGCTCTGAATACAAAACACCCTGGTTTATTTTTTCCAGTGTTCTTTTCTGATTTTTGCCTGCTCCTTGTGATCTTCCTTTCAGTCATTTGATCAATCAAATTCCGGATTCTCCCCAGAAATGAAATCTAGCATTTTTGTGAAGCCCATTGGCTCAGGAATCTAGATTTCTCTAAACACAACTCAACAGCTGGTTCAGGGTTTCTGCCTTGATCAGTCAACACTACTTGAGTACTCAGCTCTCTGAAGAGCCTACAGTCAGACCAGCCTAGCAGAGCTGAAGTGGATGCTCCCGGTTGCACCAGGAAGGGAGCTCTCTCCTGGATCAGAAAAGAAACAAAAGTTCAAAGTCACAGATGACATTCAACTTAGCTTGCCCTGATTTTCTTCAAAAACTCTAATCAGAGAAAATTCGTGCAGTAAACAACACTTGAACTACCTGATTTACGGACTGGACAAGAAGAGAGTGCTGTTGCTGTCATTATTTCTGCATCAGATATTTATGAGAAGTTCAGGGAGAAAACTGATTAAGGAATATTTTCCTTAGATGACTCTGAAATACATGATATTTTTAATTAAAACAACAGTTAATCAAAACATGAAGTTTTTCAGAGGTTAATATACCTTTCCATGCTAACCTTTGGGGTGTTTATTTAATACCCCTTAAGCTGGAGCCAGGCCTTTAATCCCAGCGCTATCCTGTCTGACTTGAAAAGACACTCAGGAAATAGCCAGAGCTAAACAAAAACTGTTCTCAATTATTTTATGTTCATAAAAACAGCCCAGTATAAGGTTCTGAATCCCTTTTTAGTTAATAGAAATCCCCCTACAGCTGGAACCCAGACTACAGCTGTAGCCACCTCTCTTTCCAACGTCAACGCAATTTTCCACTTCTGTCATAAGATTCTGACAGTTCTTACAACATCAGTGAATCAAGTCTTGTGGTCTCTCTAGAAAAGCTGCATTATCCCCAGGGCACACAAAAGGGGAATCGGCAGAAAGATAGCTTCAGGGGAGTTACAACCTGAGGGTTACACAGGAAAGTGAAACACAGAAAGGGGGGGGGAGAAGCACTGCCCTTGTGGCCCATCCAGGGCTAAGGAAAACCAACAAAACTTGGATTAAAAGTAGTAAAATTCTTCCCAGGATGCAGAGTAAAGTAGTGTGGAAGGTGAAAGGCTGGAAGTTTCACAATGTGAGCCACAAGTCTCACAGGCCATCAGGGGAGAGCAGACATCATAACACAGCACAGATTTGCACTTAGATTTGTTTTAGTCCAGAACAGGACGGTGGAGTGTTCAATGTAACTATGGAAAAAAACAACTTTCCAACTTTGTTGAAGACCTTCAGGAAGTTGATGGCAAAGCCAAGTATAGAAGCCAGGTCTCCAGATGACTAGTCTTGTAACTTCAGAATGCTCCTGAAAGGACTTGTGTGCATATGGGAGCAAAGTCCATATGGAATGAATGCATCCGTGTCACTATGCACATGGACTGTAGCTGAGAGCTTGGCAACCCCACCATGGTGAAGAGGTCTGAGTTAGCATCTGAACAATGGGAAATCAAAATTCTACAGTAAAACTTGACTTTACAGACTGCTTTTTGTGTTCCTTGTTCTTAACAAACAATAATTACACAACAGGTTTTCACCATCCATGCAGTGTGGAAAAAAAAAGCCCCACAAACCACATTAACAGATGGGAGCAAACTAGCAAAACTACCTTTTGGGTTCAGTAATGTCAGGTATGGAACTGCCTCATGATGCACAAGCAATGAAACAGTTTTTGCTGAAGACAGTAGCTACACAGTGGCCTGGGGCAGGCTGGATATAACTTTCAGAGCACCTAGTTGCAAAGAACAATAAAAGAGATTGATATAAATGTTGAAACTCCTGAAACCACATCTCTAAGCACAGTTGTATCCTGCTCATGTTCTCTGCATGTAGGAAAGCAGGATCATAAAATTCAACAGAACCAGTCTGAGGAGAATGCACAATGAGGCCAACACAGGCTCCCTCAATATGCTGTTTCTCTTTTCCCAAAGGCAAACAAGATCACTGCAAAATGGAAAACAGGCAGCATGGAGAGATCCTATAAGGTTCTTTTTGGTTGTATTTTCAAGCCCCTGTAGCTTGAAAACACTACTACCTGAATCAAGCTAAATTGCTTGTATTTGACTCCAAGCTTGGAGGATCAGCTTGCACCAAAAATGATCAGAGTGGAGCCAAGCAAAACACACATACATTCTGCTCCACATTTATTAACATACATCTAGAGTATTTTCCCAAAGAAAATATTCCCAGATAGCTAGTGAGTACTTTAAAACCCCATCCTGCAGCAGCAGTACCAATCTGGCTCTGATTTTTCTGTGGCTTCAGAAAGCAGATGTTTGTGTTTACAGCCACCAGCAAACAATTCAGCTTTTTAATCAGACAAGAGCTGCCTGGGTGCCTTTGCCCATAGCTATAGGAATCAAATCACTCTGGAAAACAGGCCTTTTACAACAATACTGAGAGGCCCTCAGCGGATGCAGGGGATTAGACACCATGCTTTTTGAGAAACCAGGTTTATAGTCTGTAGTACTTGCCATCCTGGGTCATTATACCGGGTTCAGTAACTAACTTTAGTCTCTCAAAAGGGCCCAGGTCAGTTTGCTTTCCTCTTCACTCTCAGAATCCTGCTCTTTCTGTTTCATGTGCCTACATCCTCTTCCTTTTTTTTCCACACTGCACACACAAAATCACAACGCTACCTCTGATCTACTATAAACCAAAGGCAATCCAAGAGAAGACAGCGACTTTTTGTTGCCTAGATCAGCGTAGGTAGAAATAGAGCAATGTTTTTTCAGTCTGAAAACCTGTATACTTGACAGCACTTGCTTAGAGGTCAAACATGCTGTATTAGTTCCTTTCCTTATTTCACTCCAGCTCCGTAGAGATTCTTCCCTACTGCTGGCCTGGTTGGAGCCGTTACTGCCAATGACTTGGAACAGCTGTGTTAATGGTTGGACTTGACAGTCTTAAAGGTCTTTTCCAACCTAAACTATTCCATGGTGCCATGACAGGGTGTGGAAGGTGTGTTTATATTCTGTAGATGTTCATTTGTCACAAGAACAAGAGCAAACACTGAAGTATTGACTGTGCACCTCTTAAGAAGTCAAACTGAAACCTATTCTGTCCAGGACAGCTGTGTTCTGGCCCTGGATGTGACCTACCTAGAGTAGGACAAGCTGGTGTGCTTAAAGGCATTTATTTATCTGGTGTATCCTGAAACATGGATCTCAGAGCCACTCCTTTGGCTTCTTTCCTTTTTGGAAACACTTACAGCACACTGCAATCTTTGCCATTTCTGTCCACAAAGATCCATGAAATGGCTATCTGAGTTATGAGAACAGGATTCCATCAGTATGTGCTCTCTCTTCTAGAAAAGCACCCACAGAGCTTAAAATTGCCAACACACTACAAACACCCACTAGGAGTGACCCAGCAGCAGGCATGGGAGGTTTTCCCTTGCCTTGAAGGGAGCACACAGTCTCTTTTCTTGCAGCTAGGCAACACAAGTCAGTTTGGTTCCTGGTGTGTTCCTTGTTTCACCAGAATTTCAGGGCAAGTTTGAAGACTCAAGTCTTCAGAAAAAAATGTAGATAGTGAGGAAGACTACAAAGGGAATGCACACACTCACTTGAACTAGTCCACAGACTGGAGGACATCAATCTTCCAAATAAAAGAAATATCTTGGCACTGCATCACCATCAGCAGGTTGGTGCCAGACTCAAAGATTCACTGCAGTTGTCCAACTACAAGGAACACAGATTCTCCATGTTCTGTCATTGTTTTTCCATAAGGTTACTTCAAGTAGACCACTTCTAAAAGACTCGGTGAGTAGCAACCTGGACACTCTCTGTTTTGATTTTCTATGGTATCTCCTTCCTCTGAGTGTCCCCAGCCAAGGTAGCACATAATCCTTTTCAATAAAGCAACACTGTTCAGGCAATTCCCAAGCCAGGAAAAAATAATAACCCTTAGCAAAGAATACACAAACAACTATCTACAATCTAAAAGAAAATCCACTTAGATACAAACTAAACAGGAAACCAAAGTGTCTTGAGTTTCAGTGAGAGGAAGCTACAGATGAGTTCTTTCTCTCTGGAGAATAAAAGCATTTCAGCTTTTGGGTCACTGGCAGCAATAAAAAAATTCTGTCTCCTCAAAACCTGAAGTCTGTGATCTCTATCCAGTGAACATGAGGGAAGATTAATTATGTCTTCATGAACTTCTTGAGTCTTTTACCTTGAATATCAGTCCAAGACTGCACACTTCGTGTACAAGAAGCACTCCCTGGGTTTCATCACCTAGGTTCCCCTTCCTTGGTGAACACAGTTTATTACTCGGAGGATCGCCATGAGCTACACATGTAAGTTTATACAACACACCGTGCGATTTGTATTGGGTGGATTAAAACAACAGCAAATGAAATCAGTAACACTAAAGTAAAGAATCTAAGAATAGAGCTTCTTCGTATTTTTGTAACTTGAGTTCTAAAAAAACACAATTTAGGGAGTTGAACATGCAGTTATTACAAAAACTGACAACAAGTCAGGTAGTTGGTTTCCAGCTGAACTTCACGTAAGAATTCTATTTAAATTCAAATCGCAGCCTTCTGTGACTTTAAAAAATGTCTTTGATGGGAAAACGTCACAGTTGCTACTGATTTCTGTATTTAATGAAATTCAACTCAAAACAGATTAAAATATAATTTGCAAAAAAATAAAAGAATCCCATTTCTTTGAAATTCCTGTTGCTGTTGTTGATGCAGTGCAAGAAATGCATGACAATTTCTCCTGACCAGGCCCCAGCAGGTTCAACACACTACTGTTAACACTGCCTTCACTTTCAGAAAAAGATACCAACAGCATGAAGTAAAGGGAATCAAGGACAAGAAGGTCAGTATGGTTTCACCAAGGGAAGTCACGCTTGACTAACCTGACAGCCTTTTATGAGGGCAAAACCAGGTGGAAAGATGATGGCAGAGCAGTGGATGTGGTCTCTCTTGACTTCAGTAAGGCATTTGACAGTCTCACACAGCATCCTCGCAGTCAAACTGAGGCAGTGTGGACTGGATAATTGGGTAGTGACAAGGATCATGAACTGGCTGCAGGATAGAAGCCAGAGAGTAGTGGTCAATGGGACAGAGTCTAGCTGGAGGCCTGTATCTAGTGGGGTCCCCCAAGGATCCATACTGGGGCCAGTCCTCTTCAATCTATTCATTAATGACTTAGGTGAGGGTGCACTGCCAGCAAGGTTGCTGATGACACAAAGCTGGGTGGTGTCACTCACACCCCAGC
This sequence comes from Upupa epops, assembly GCA_013397515.1. NCBI lineage: Eukaryota > Metazoa > Chordata > Aves > Bucerotiformes > Upupidae > Upupa > Upupa epops. The sequence continues at coordinate 161,647 of VZRI01000219.1, forward strand.
AGACTGTGCTGCCATTCAGCGAGACCTGGACAGGCTGGAGAGCTGGGCAGAGAGAAACTGAATGAGGTAC
>VZRI01000219.1:162004-293767 GCA_013397515.1 Upupa epops
ACAAGTGGCAATGGGTGCAAGCTGGAACAGAGGAGGTTCCATATCAATATCAGAAGGAACTACTTCGCAGTGAGGGTAACAGAGCATTGGAACAGGCTGCCCAGGGGAGTTGTAGAGTCTACTTCTCTGGAGACATTCAAAGACTCGCCCGGATCTGTTCCTGTGTGACTTAGTCTAGGTGATCCTGCTGTGGCAGGGGGATTGGACTAGATGATCTTTTGAGGTCCTTCTGATCTTTAATGATTCTGTGATTCTATGAATCACTCTGTGATTACAAGAGAAATTCTCCAAAAGAAAATTAATTAGCAAAACAATACAGAAGAAAGGAGATACCCATTTGACTGTTACCCTTTCATAATAAGTAAGATGCGAATTCTTTAAGTATTTTGCTCAATGCATTGTTAAAACAACATCTAACAAACAAGACACACAGCGCATAGCTTAAATAATCAATGCATGAGCCCTGCTCTTAAGGCTATTGGGACATGTGCTCCAAATCAGCAGGATTAAACCAAGGAATGAATATGAAGTGCAGGCTTTGTGAGAATTTACAAAACTCAGCTCTCCGTTACCAGTGGCACTCACTGGCTTAGCACTGGGTAGAAATAGGTAGATTTCTTTTTCCCCATCATGCTGACATAAAAAACTTTTTATGCAAATGAAACTACTGTTCCCTTCTTCCTTCCTACTGTATTTCTCATAGAGAGGATAGTTCTGGAATCACCGCAACAACCCTCAGACTGACATGTTTTACTTCCAGGTAATCTCTGTGAGTGAGTTAAGCAACCTCCAACTTTATTCAGATAGGTGAGGTAATCCGAGCACCTTAGAAACAACACAAACCTTTACAAGTCCTGGAATTGGTAACTGATGTGCAAGCTATTTCATGTCTCCTAGTTCTGGTTATTCATGATGAGATAAAACTTCCAAGTCCTTCTATTACAGTCAGAAATCCAGTGATGCAAATCCACTGCTTTAAAGAAACAAGTAGGAACATGATGGGGAAATTTTCAGCAATACAGGTTTTATGCTGCCTGTAAATCGCAGCATCACTCTGCGTTATTTTTAGCCTTTCTGTGTCTGTAGCAGTGGGGTCAATTGGCACATACTAAAGGAGTAATTTGGTTTTCAATCTTCCATTCAAAGATAGCATAAAGAAACACTGAAGGCTTTCTCCAGAAAACAAATTCTTACGATGTTTGCAGCTCAACATTTTAGAAACAAGATCAAGACAAGTTTCCAACATAAAAACTCATTCAATCAATCTACACATGTTCTGAATACATCCTGTAATTACAAATGGCAGATAATTGGTACCAAAACTTCTCAGTCTTGATAATAATAATTGCACAACCAGCTAGGACTTCACACTCACCGACAGTATCAAGTATCTTGCAAGTAGGCTACCGGCAGCCCCTGCGTTTTGGATCTCAACAGAACCATGGTCAGTCAGCCTTACCACCACAGCAGAAGCTGTTGGTCAGAGAGTGAATGAGGAGCAAGTGAAGATGGGTTGAGTCTTGGCTCCTAGCCACTCACTTCATTAAGCTAGTGTCTGAAGCAATGGTAATTCATAGCTCTGTTGTTACATGAGCATTCTCTTGCCAAAGCAGAGAAGGAAAGAGAAAAACTTCAGCTTAGCAATGTGCTTCCACCTTTCAGTGCTGTATGTGGCTATTCCTCAAGCACAGCTTACAACTTACCCCCTTTTCCAACATATAATTATGCCAAATAAAACAATGCTAGGTCTAGAATTACAAAAACACAACCCGTGTTCTCTCAAGGGCTGTCCAGTGAGAGCTCCTAACCTAGAAACCTAAAGTGACATCAGCTGTCATCAGATTTAACCTTTCAAAACAGCCTTCCTAAAGTGAAGTCAGATGAGGATCTCTTACTATCAGCATGACCCTGATGTTGCCTGCACTGCAAAATGATCCCAGTGGCTACACTGCAAAATGATCCCAGTGCTGGCTACAACACTAAATTGCCCACAGTTCCTTTCTCTGGTGATATCAGCATGCAATTTGTTGGCCAGATGAAGGTAGTTGTAGGGTTTGAGTTTATCCAGCATCAATAGCCCCTAATAGCCTAGTTCAGCACAGACATAACAAATGGAAACAGCTTTAAATTATCCTTCCCAAGAGACATAATTTCATAATAGAACAAACTCTATAAGCACAAAGAGAGATTTCCAATGTAAACATGTGGTGGAAGCTAAAATCTGCAGTCAGATTTAGGGCAAAGCAAGGGATAACATTTCAAAGGCACTGATTTTCCAGCTCACAATGTACATGTTCTTTTCTGCTGACTTTTCTTCCCCTTGTCCTCAGAAGAGCATGTATGTTAAAGAAGACCCATCTCAATGTTTTGAGGCCTTAACAGGCCTTGTCTCAATCTTGCCCTAACAGAATGTTAGGGGTTGGAAGGTACCTTGAAACATTGTTTAGTCCAATCCCCCTGGCCAGAGCAAGATCTGTGGGGTTAATCGTAAGCAGCACCAGCATCTAATTGTCAGGATTTTCAGAAGATGGACTCTAGAATTTTTACTAAATTACTAGCTAATTTGAAATGTTTAAGCTCAGAGTTAAAAAAAAGGAACAAATGTAATGGGTAATAACTCCAGCATGGAGGATTCTCTGGTTTCTTCTTTCTCAAGATGAATGTTGCAGCAGCACTGATTTTGTATTTGATCAGATGCTGAGCTGAGCCAGAAACAAAAGTGTTTCTAAAGAGAGAAATCCAAAGCCAGTGCTAGCAAAACCTGTACTTATGCACTCTACTATTTTTACCCTCTAAATTCTTTATACTCTGTCAAACATACCTATGAAGACATTTTAACGTGGATATTATTATCTGTAGGTCTGACCTCATCACCTCTCATAAAAACACAATATCAGAACTGAATTAATCAGAAACCCTCCAGCCATTTTGCGCAACACCATATTGGCTTCTTCAAAAACTGAAACCTAGCTGCTTTGTTGGTTTGTCTTTCCCATAGAGACACTGGTTTCGAACACTGCTAACATTCAATGCTGAATCAGCCCCCTAAAAGAAGAAATGAAGATGACACAGTGGTTTACTATGCCCAGGTACACTGTCATAGAATCATAGAATCCTCATGGCTGGAAATGACCTCCAGGATCATCAAGTCCAGAGCTCATCCCAACATCTCCCCAGCCTCCAGATCATGGCCTCAAGTGCTCTAGCTACTCATTTTTTTAAACACCTCCAGGGACAGTGACTCCACCACCTCCCTGGGCAGCCTGTTCCAGTGCCCAACCACTCTCTCAGGAAAGGATTTCTTTCTGATATCCAACCTAAACCTCCCCTGACGCAACTTGAGGCTGTCATACCAGTAGAGAATAAAAACGTTCTCCACCATCTGAGGTCTATGGTTTCAGACTACTGTGTTTAAACAGAAACAATCTGTGTTTAAACACTCTTTTTAATGAACAAATTTAAACATAAAAAAGATAAAAAAGCAGGCAGGATAAAAAAGGTGAAAACAACAACTCCAGGGAGCAAAGCAAGATGCTGCCACATGCTGACGTTCACATGGAAACACAACATGCTGTGAAGTGGTAGAAGGGCCATCATTACCAACATTTATCATCCAACAAAGCAAACAGTACCCTGCAGGTACAACAGATCATTCTGTTGCATGGAAGAATGTTTGCAGCTCTACTCGGAAGGCTCTGTGCTGATGTTCTGATGTTATGCCAGTTCTGCCTCTAGTCCCAGTGTTAAATGGGCTCGTAAATAGAGACCTAGGCATACTAAGTTCCTATAGAAGGGTCCATTCTCTAACATTATTTATTCCTTAAAGGATACTCCTCAATCCTTCTACAATTTCCTAACTTAAGTATTTCAGTGAAAAAAGATTGATAATAATGCCAGCTCCAAAGCAGAAAATAAAGGGAATGACCATTCATTGGAGTTGCCCCACAGATCAATTGCAAAAGACTTCTGAGCGTGTGGTTCTCAATAAACCCATTTGCTATGTACTCACACGAGCACAGGCACACAGGTATCTCTCTCCTCTATTAAACACTGAATTGTCTTTATGTTTACTTAGGAGAGACAGGTGGAATGGGAAAGTTCCAGCTGTTTCAAACATTCATTTCCCAGAGAATCCGTGATCTGAAAGGAAACTGCACATTAGAATTTGAGACTCCTGTCTTCTGACGCACCCTCATTGAAGTTGGTATGGAAATGGGATTTAAAATGTTTTTAGATCTGCTGCAGCTGTTAAGTGAAAGGGCTTTACCAATGTAAACAGAGAGTTTGCTTTAATTTTACTAAATTAATTCTTGGTTTGTTTTTTGTTTTAATTTTTCAACAGCCCAGGACACAAAAAAATTCTTACTTGGAGAAACCAATACCTCATGTATTCTCTGATAGGATACACAGACAGAATGCTGCATGGTGCATGGATTTGTCCTCTGCAACCTCACCTGCTTGACTTGCTGATAAGATCCCTTGGTACAAGGATAATGAGGAACTTCTATATCAAATTGTTTGCATTGCAATCACATAAAACCAGTTATGAATGAATTCTGTAGTGACCAGCACTTGAGCTGAATGCAGCTTGTAACATGGTCAAGCTAGCAACTAGGTATTTGAAACTATCCTCCCAGACATGGAGGAGACCACTGCATGCACTGGGGAATAAACCCCCTTTCTGCAATTTCAGTAATAAAAGATTGTGAAAATGAGCAGGGAGAGCAGCAATCAGAGAGAACTTTATCCTTCAAGCTGGATCTCTGTCAAAAAGCAGTTGAAACCACCACTTCATGATGAGACAGTCAGGAGAGAGAGTTGTTTCTGAGGAACTGAAGTGACTCAGGGAAACCAAATCGAAAAATGAGATGTTAACTCACAGTCAGACCCAAGTCACAGCCACTGATTGCTGACTCTCCTGCTTTCCACAAGAAAAAAGATGTGGCAAAAATAGATGTGGCTGTTTGCAGGACAGCTAATGTCCTCTGACGGACCAAGAATCACAAAGAAAGTAACTTTTAATCTGAATTCCACTTCTAAACATATGGAGCTTGAGCATATTTAGAACAAAATGTTGAGAAAGAGGTATCCAGTTCCTCTTGAATGGACAGAAAAAGATCCTCTCAGCTCTTCTCATTTGTGATCCTTCACTTCTTCCCTCTGCAGGGTCCATCCCTGACCCGGTTCCTGACAGAGAGCCAACACAAGGAATCGCTGTGCACATACCATTCCTGCAGCCTGATTGTCTTTGAAGACCATGATAAAATGGTGAGCTCTTAACCCTTTCCCTCTCTTGGAGTTGTAACCACTTGCGAGAGGAAAAAGAGGAAAGAGGAAAAGGCCCTTGAGCAGCTGTGTTTATCACAACAGGATTTGCCCCATGTGACCAGTGCCATGTTGCCTCTGCCCCTACCTGGGCCTGACAGCAGATGCTGTATGGTCTGCTACTGAGAGACTGAGAGAAGCTTTTGATAAGAGAGAGATTCTAAGATATTGACCTCTTAAACCTTTGGCAAACAGAAAGAGACTGGGTTCTATCTATTCCTACATCTGAGATGCTGCTGGCTGTGGTCACATTTCTAAGAATTCCCAAGACAACAGAAGTTTGAAGCAAGCCTGAGATGTACAGGGGAAGATGACCAAGAGGACCAGAAAAGGAACTTTTCCACAAGCATTATGATGTGGATGGAGGGGATGGGTGAATTCCCCCTCTGGTTAGAGTGTTGGTGTACACTCTCTCTTTGCGAGGCTCTCATCTGAAGCAAAAGCCCAATGTGTTAGCTGTCTCCCATTTCTTTCAGAGTGTGTGTAAAGGTACTGTGATACAGTTTTCTGTATCACCAAACTTCGTTTGGTTCTTTTACCTATTTGGGGATTTTTTTCCCTTTTCTTATTGGTTGTGGGTTCAATAAATTCTTTTCTTTTTAGTGAAGTTGCTTCATTGCCTGTTGAATTCTCGGTGAGAGCTGCTTGGTGTGCTTGGATTCCAGGCACCAACCCAGAACCGATCTAGACCTTCACTTGAACCCAGGACAGTAAGCTTGATCTGTTTTATACATTATGAGGTACTTATGGGGAAAACCCCCAAACCCACAAGACAATAATGCTTGATGAATAAGAAACACAACCTCTCTGAAACAGACATCTTAATTCACAGGCCATTTTAAAGGTTAAGGACATTGCAACTGGTATCTAATTTTGATTGAGAAAATAAAGAACACTCAAGCAGAAAGCTGTTCTGACCCAACTCTGAACGTATAAACACTTGTGCAGAGACCATAAGGACTGTGTTGTGTTTTCTCAAAGTGAACAGAGTGAAGCAACTTCAAAAATATCCTCTTTTTTTCAGTACCTTCCCTTAGGCTTCATCTCATTAATCCAAAACACATGAAACTGGGCTACCCAAAGGAAAGACAAATCCAGAGGGACTCTCCTGTGGTTTATGCTTGGATCTTTTGATTTAATAATGTCAGTGATTCATTTGAAAAGGTTCCACTTCTGTAAATAGCCTTACCAAAAGTCTTTATACAAGCCGTGGATTGCCAAGTCAGATTCTGAGTGCTTCTTCATGGCAAGTGGGATATTCAAGGGTCATTTCTGTTGCCTTCAATGATAATTCCATGGTAAAAACATTCCTTGTCTTAACATGACATGACATAGTACAGGAGAATCCACAGCTTTCTATTATACACCTCCAAATCCTGTCATGTCTTCATGCAGAAACCAACTTAATATTCCACTTCCAAATAACCAGAGCCAACTGCTAAATGGAGACTTCAAGGATCATGCTGATTTGTGAATTCTATCACAGCATGTTCAGTTGTAGGTGTAAACCATGTTCTGAACCATGTCCACAGAATCACTGGAACTGGAAGGAACCTCAAGAGCTCATCAAGTCTAACTCCCCCCCACCCCACCAAAACAAGACTGCCCAGAAAAGACTGGGTAGAGCTGCACCTAGGTAGGTGGTATCTCCAGAGCAAGAGACTCCACAGCCTCCCTGTGCAGCCTGTGCCAGGGCTCTGGGACTCACACTGGAAAGTTTTTCCTTATTTCTAAATGAAACTTCCTTTGTTCCAGCTTGTGCCCATTGCTTCATGTCCTGCCACTGAGCACAGCTGGAAGCAGTCTAGTACCATCCTCCCTGCAGCCACCCTTCAGATATTTATAGGTGTGGATTTGGTCTGTCATTCTTCTTTTCTCTAGTCTAAACAGGCCCAGCTCTCTCAACCTTTCCCCCTAAGAGATGCTCCAGGCCCTCAGTCATTTGCACTGCACTCTGGTGGACTCTCTCCAGTAATTCTCCGTCTCTCTTGAACTTGGAAGCCCAGAATTGGACACAGCACTGCTGCAATTTCCATCTCAGCTTTCAATAGATAACTGAACATATCTGGCCCTCAATATAACCTCAGTATAACCATATTCATACAACCAGAGGGGAATAAAATCCTACTTCATCTAAGTGGCTCATCCCATCTGCACTGGAATGGTGCTTTTCACACTGATGACCCAAGCCTGCCAAACTCTACAGAACCAGAAAGCAATGGTTAACAACTGTACTGATTGTTGTGGAAGTCATCAATGGCCTCAATACAATTCAAAAATCCCACTGGTTTGCAGGCAGGTATTATTTTGGATGCCTTGAAATTGCATGTGAACAACCTGCATAAGCAACAATTCAAGTATGTCCCATAAGAACAGGGCAGCAGTCCTGCATCATTCCAATCTGACCTGTAGTCTTCCTCTGAGCCCTCTGCATCCAGCATGCTGGCAACCATGCAGTGCCTCCTGAGCCATCCAGCATCCCAGTGAGTGGTTTCCCTTTTTTGTGTAAATATTACTGGCCACAGCTCAAAGGAGCTCTTCTATGTTTTTGATCTCCACTACAAACATGAGAGACAGAGCAGCATGTGGCCAGGAAAAGCTGCATCCAGTGAAAGGCTATGAAAACCTCTGCCTGTGGAGTTAGTTAAAAAACGAAGATAAGCTCTTCCCCAACACAGCACAAAACTATTTCTACAGCAATTCTGCTTTATTTATTGGCAACTGTCACTTGCATCCATCCCTTCTTATTCTCAAATTCCCAGAAGCTGTGTGACAGCATGCTAGAAAAGAAAGCAGATACATGGTTTGTGCTACTCACCCATCCTATGTGTCACCGCATGCAGAAGCTAACAGTGCACACACACGCTATGGATGAGCCTGAGTAGGAATAACCTAGGAAAATAAAGAAGTGTTTTCCGAGAAAACTGCTAGAAAAACTCATAGAGAAGCTCAGAGTTCTAAGTGGGCGCTTTCTCTCATCCCTTACAATGACTGCAGATCTAAACTTGTTTAACAGATACACTTCTTTGCCAGGTTCTAACAAGGCTGTTCAGAAACCAAACTATTACAGCGCAAAAATGGTGGTGTGTCTTCATCCGTAAAACATACCAAACAGACTGCTTTTACCTGGCCTTCCCTGCCTTCTTTCCCTTACAAGTAAAATCATGCCAGTGCACAAAGCCAGAAGAGATTCCTGTGAGCATTGACCCTGCTCTGCATACCAAGAAGCTGGGTTAAAGATTGTTTCTACACAGATGTTTCATGTGATCCTAAACGTATCAACACTCAGCATATCAGTCAGAGTCTTTGTTCACACTAAAGGCGTCACCTGTACTAGCAGTAAGTTCTAAGAGCTGCTTCTTCCAGTCTGTGTGCTCTTACATGCTTGCCCATGCATCCAAGAAGAAAACTGCCAAACAACAATTCCAAGCATAAGTACCTCTACAACCTCTCATTCTCACCAAACTCCTGAAGCCTCATATGGAAAAACCTGTCTGCAACATGCACTAAACTTTTGTGGTCCTCTTCTGCACTCTCCCCTAGTATTCCCACATCCTCCTCAAATGCTGAGAATGAGGATTGGACACGAATTCCATCAGACATTTGCCATTCCTAAGAACAGTAATAAACAGCATTCCTCCCTTCTAGTCTGCAATCTTACTAAAGCATATCAGGATCCCATAGAGAGGCTCTTTGCCAGAGCTGGTTAGCAAGACAGCTTCTGCTGAGGAAGTCTCAGCTTCTTTCCCACCCCAGGATAATCTCAGGATCAAGGTTTCAGTCTGTCTCTTACATTACATGCACACACTTGCATTCTTTTTTTCCTTTACACTGCTTTTACTTGGCTGCAGAAGAACTACACAGAAGTATGGCTAATCTTTAAAAAGGAGCTAAAAACCAGACAAGAAGATAAATGGAATAACACATTAAGCCAAGAAGATATCCCATAAAAGTTGTTTGCACGTAGGCTCTTGAGTCACAAAGGGGAAAGCTTTCAGTCCTGCTTGGGAATTGCCTGGGAAACCATCATATCAATGGGAGGGGTCTGGCACCATCCTACAGCATTAAGGTAACCAGGGTAAATGAAGCTCCAAAAGCAGTTACTAGTTGCTGCTGGTATTGAAAGGGAAAGTGTCCTTCATCCCAGCATCTCAGCATTCTTGTACACATTAACAGTTTGGACATTCTGGGGAACATACACACCTATTTCCTTCAGTAGTTGTTAATCACAAACATTTGCAGTCATCTTCAGGTTGAAACTTTCACTTTAGGGAACAAACAGGAACTTGGAAATGAAAGCAGTCGGGAGAAGCATCTGCATATGTACCTACAGTAGGTCAGATAGTTATCTCTGAAGGACAAAGGACAAATATACTTTAAAAACTCTGCTGCTTTATCTTTTATTTGTTTCCTTTCACAACGTTGGTTGCACAAGCACAAGAGTATAAACAACATGATTCTCCCTTATCAATGACCTGTCTCCTTCAAGATTTATTCAGAGGTCTGCAGCAGTTTCCCTGGCATCATCTCTGACTAACTTCACAGACACTGGAATACTCTATCAGCCAGGTTGCTGGGAGAACAGTGTGGAGAGAGTCTTTGTTCACACACACATTCCTTCTTCACTAAAAAGAAAATAACTCCGGCTAATATAAGTAACACAGCCCTGTCCAACCAGAGATGGAGCAGCCACAGTTTCCCTGGACAACCTGTTCCAGAGCCTCAGCACCTTTAGAGGGAGAAACTTCTTCCCCAGATCTAATCTAGATCTCCACTCTTTTAGCTTGAAACAATCCCCCTTGTCCTATCACTACATGCCCTTTCATGCTGATTAATTGGATATGGAGTCACCAGATCAAAAATGAAATACAGTGACAAACCAGTAGAACAGCTTGTGCCACCATCACTTGTGTTCAGCAGTCAAAGACACGAAGAACAAGACTGGTTTGCAGAATCTCTAGCTGGGAGCTTTACAGTAACACTAAATCTATTAAAAAGTACAGTCAGTTTTTAGCAAATATTTTCCGAACTACAGAGGCAAGAAGAAGGCCCAGTTGTTTGTGTCAATACGCTGAAAGCACCGATATTCTTCTCATCTAGCCTATATTAGGTGTTAGGAAAACATTACTGTTGACCATCAGGTAGGATTTAAAACCCTCTCTTTAAATACACCTTGGTTCCATCTGGTTAGTTACAGTAAGTTCATCACTGACATTAGACCCAGTTCCTTATTCAAGGAATGTCAACATTTGGCGGCTTTGACTTACTGGTGTTTAACATTATCCTGGGATTAATATGAGGGAAGTGGGCTGTGACTTACGAAGGAAAGCATACTGCGAGAGCTTTGGCAGCCAGGGTTCTCATTAGGCCAAACTTTGGGATGTCCTGGGTGTGTACGTGTGCTATTAATCACTAGCTGGGGCATACCAACAAAAGCAGGTTTTTCCATTAAAAACCTCACTGCTCGTCTAAAGAGGAACAGAATTATCCAATCTGTAGAGTTCAGATTTTGAGAAAAAGCAGAGTTTCTTCAGGGTCTGCTTAAAACAATCTAAAACTAGCCAGGAGGCTCTAGAAGAGAAAAATATTTCTCTTTGCCTTCAGGCAGGACTATTCCATCTTAAAATTTATTGTTTAGCAACCTGAGCTGGCAGAAAAGTTCATCTTGAAACCAGCAGCACATTCAACAGCAATAAAATAAGTAGGTTTATAATTAAGGAACTAGCCATTCAGATAATAAGATACCTGTATTCAAAGAACGCCCAGTTAATTAAGTACACACTACAGATTCATCAGAATGCCTAATATTGCTCACAGATTAATGAGTAAGCATAACAAATGTGGCATAACAAGGAAGAGTGTGTATGTAGAAAACAATGGGAAGAAAAAGTACAAACCAGACAAATCTATAGCATCATAGGGTCATGGGGCATTTCAATCTGGAAGGGACCTCAGGAGATCTCTAATCCTCCCTCCTGTCCAATGCTGAGACAGCTAGAACATCAGACCACATTATGCAGGCTACCAGGCTATCCAGCTACCTTCTGAAAGCTGCCGATAACACAAACAGCATCACTGCTCAGAGCAACCCATGGAGCTCAGAGTGTGGATGAATAGATGACTACAGGCAAAGAGAAAAGTGCATAAGAAAACATAGAAGAACCTGGAAGTGACATTAATGACTGTCATTGAAAGGAAAAAGAGGATTCCTAGGATGAGGGAAGAAAGCACAGGAAAACATGCTTTAGTACTCAACTTCTCTAGAAGCCGAATGCAAAGGGCCTGATTATTAAAGACTTGATTTTATAAAAAAAATCAAACCAACAAAACCCAAAACAAACCAGAAAACCTTTCTGGCCTTTAAGCACCGACTCCAGGACTCCAGGTGATCAAAATGTCAGAGGCATTTTTAGTGGCTGGTGGATTCAAAGATTTGGATAAACAAAGTTTTGTTTCCTGGACTACTGGTTTTGTTACAACTACTCACAGGGCTGAACCCCTGAGCACAGGGTCTCTTCTCTAACATCATGGGGGACAGGGCAGAGGAAGGATAGTGAAGTAATGACCACTCTGTTGCCACTCATAGTCAAGCCAAACAAAAGGAAATAAAAATGGGCAAGCAAAATGATCATGATTTGGTTTATTAGCTTGCAGTAACACAACACTCAGGGTATAAAAGCTTAGGCAGTGGTGGAACAAGTCCTTGGCCTGAAGAGTTTGTACTGAGCACCACCAGTCAGGGCACCACACAATCTACAAGAGTAAGAGTATTAAAAAAAAATGCACATCAGGCCCTCCAGTCTGGTTTTTACTGACGTAGGTTGGTATTGCTAGGCTTTCGTTTCATGTTTGAAAGGGCTATGTGTCAACAAAATCATCATCTCAGTAATTCAATCACTGAAGAATTGTGGCCCTAGTGATGGAGAGAAAGCTGTGAAGGCAGCAGAAGCAGCCAAGGAGACATATAAGAATCTTTCTTCTGATGTTAACTGTGAGAGTTTACCTTGGTCACTCTACTAACAGGCAGCTCACCAAGGTACCATTAAAAACTACTCCTGTCTTCCTCCTAAGACAATAACACTGCAGGTAGCAGGACCATTTTAGCATTCAGTAATCAGGTGATGACAGGAAGCCACATCTAAGTGTCTGAATTAAGAAAACTCTTCAAGTGCCTGTGACGCAGACTTTTCCAGTCAAGCGTAAATAGGACATGTCACCTCAGCCAACACCCGGGACCACAATGTTTTGAAGGTACGAAAGGAGGAAACCACGCTGCAAAGAGGAAGCGACAAATTCAGGTTTAAAAACCTTGTAGGTTTAAACCAACTTTATCATAAGCAGAAACAGCTATTCAATTCCAAAGCAGTAACACATCATTAGCAATTAAACTGCTGGAACTGGGCAGCAAGTTCTCAAACGCTTTCAATGGCTCCATTGAGCGAGGCAGGAGTGATCAGAATAGGGCACACTACTACCACAGGTACCTGTGCAAAATGCTAGACGAGTATCACAGAATTTCATACAGAACTAAGAAGTAGGGCTGACTGGTCAGCAGTTTTAGTTTTGTTTTACTCCTCACTGCCTTAGCAAAAAATGGCACCTTGCAAAACGTTTTTGGGGTGGGAGGATGTTAAAATGGTGAGAGATGAAAACAAAAGAAACAGACAACCCAGATATGTCACTTTGCTTAGCATGTCTCTAGTTCTGATCAAGAACTCCATCTCTCTCGTCTTCAAGATCTTTATTTTATCAGCACAAGCACGTCTCCACAGAACACGTCACTCCTCATCTAGCACTTATCTCTTCACTGAAACCACAGTTGTCATGATGTTTTGCAGCATAATCAAAACAAGAAGTACTTTACCACCCTAAATTCTGCTGAAAAGCCACTGTTTTATAGACAGTGTAAGTTGTAGTTCGTCAGTTGAAATTCAGGTGATTAAAAACTGCACTACACCAAACTGACATTGAAGTTCTACCACCTTAACTGCGTAAAAGAAAACAAAACCCTGGGTTGACGTTGTAATGAACTCTGAACTGCCCCATTCCATGCCACTCAGCTTGCTCACAATTGCTATTCAGCCTAAGAAACACAAAGACCTTGTTTCAAGAAGTGAGGAAGGTATGCCTTACCTAAGGGAAACCTACATTAAGTCCATATTAAAATAAGATTTCCAAGTCTATACAGTCAGAATGGCCCAGTGATACAGCCTCCTGTCACCCATAGGACCTTCCCATCCAGAGAAAAGACCATTTCAACAGAAGACAGGTTCTCCTCGGGATACATCTGCACTGGTGAGTACTAGAAAGGTTAGCCTGTGTTGACCTCTTTCTCTCCGTGACTCATCTGGTGCTGGAATCCTCTGGATCTCAGCAGCTTATTTCATGCTAGCTCACATGACTGTCACAGCTGTGACTAAGAAGCAGATGCACCCTCAGGAAAAGAGGAACCGGGCGGCTGTTGACCAGAAGCCACGACAGTGAAACTCTAGGGACATAAAGCACTTGAAGTGCTGATTCATATTCTGTTTGGAGTTGCCTCATGCTAACCTGTAGGAAAATAATGTGACCAGTCTTTGCTATTTTGCATCATTCTGGTTGAAATCAACAGAACAAACTAGAGGCTCCAAGGATCATGAGGTTTTTGGCATTTAACCTGAATCCACAAGCTTTTTCCTCTTGAAACTCAAATTGGTCACTGACTGGCACTACATGAGCTTGAAGGCACTGAAGTTTGTCCTAAACTTCATTTCCACTGATCATTAACAGGAAGAGGTTTAAAGACTTCTCAAGCCTCAAAAAAAATTTGCAGACCCACCTTAGCCACTTGCCTCTAAGCTGGTAGCAATTTTCAATGGGTGGCGATTTAATACCACCTACTAACTCTCAGAGATGCCAGTCACTATGTCAACTCAGAACATCAGCATTGCCAGTTTAAAGTTAAAAAGAGAGGGAACAACAAGGAAGAATTGAGTTGGACTGGACTGATGAAAGCTCATTCAGCAGCAGATGCTGAGGATGACTAGGACTTGGTACTCGGGGAACACACTCTCTGCAGCTGAGATGTGACAATAAGGCCAGAGCAGGCAGAACATCATAATGTGTAGCGTGAACAACAGTAAATGAAAGATGTGGACCTCAGGCTTGGGCACAAATGCATTGCCACGTCCTCACAACCAGGATTTGAGCCGGTGCCCTGCTAAAACACACACTACTATTTCTTGTGATCAAGCATACCTGAGGTCAGTAGCCACAAGTCACCACTCAGGCAAGGGACAGCTACTAACCCCTCCTACCAATCCCACATAAAACTTATATAAAAACATGCAAGAGAAAACACTTTGGGTATTTGTTTGAGAAGCAAGTCTACAGAATTTGTCAGAACAGTGTCAGTCTGCTGAAAGAGTTGGTGTTGATCCCCCTTTGGCTGCCCTGAATGTGCCTTGGTTTTGTGATCCCTAATGAGAACATTCTTACTCTGGCTGTGGCCACTGGCTTAGATCTTTCTGCCTCCATGATGGGTTTGAGCTCACCTTCTGGTTTAATTTCCTGCAACAGTTCTCTAGTCGCACATCAAAACCACTCCTCATAATGAACAACCATGCAGCAAGTGTAGATCACCAAGAACTTGCTTCAAAAAAACCCTGTTCCTAGTCTCTGTGAAAACACTTGTGCAGGTGCAGGCTAGGAGATATTTGAGGCACAGAACTAATCTTACTGCAGGGATCTTGCAGAGTATGGGAATTTATGTATCCCTGCTCTAATGTTTTTGAGAAATCAGCAGTCGATTCCCACACAGTATATATTCACAGAACACATTAGAGCAAATAACCCAAATCACTTCAAACACATTTCTGTCCTTGGACTGCTTATCAGTAATTCTGATTAAGAACCATCTTGTGTCATTTCAGTTCTTCTTTAGACCCAGCTGACAAAATCCAGCCCCTTGGTCTCCTATGCAAAACCAACAAATAACTACATTTGATACGAAGTTGAATTTCGAACATAGAGAAGCCCAAGATAAGTAAGGGAAGCAAACCAAAGCAGATGAAGTTAGGTCTTTTAAAAACTCAATCATTTATTTAGTTGGTGTGTAAGACATAAAGACTTATTTTCCCTTCTTCAAAGCTTCAGGAGCATAGCTGTTGAAGCCTGAAATTGTAGTTCCATACTCTTTTGCTTTTAAATTAAACAAATGATCTCAGTTTTTGGAGCATTTTTTTGACTCCAGGGAATCTAAGCGATTACGAGAGTGCCAGAAACAAATGGAATTGATGCGTGTCCCAAGAACGGCTCCAGAGAGTGCAGACAAACCACATATAGATTTCAAGGAAAATACAGGAAAGCCACAGAACTTCAGTACAACGTGGTATGCAAAACACTGCACATAAAAGCCTCGGTATCAAAACAGTAAATGCAGTTCAGGAGATATTAATGTGATTAGCTAAGAGGTACTGTGAATTGGATATGCTCCTTTCTGCCCCATTTCCAACCTGGACAGATGGAGGAGACCTTATGCTCCATTTTCTGACATATAATTTGTTTTTAAGGAATGATCAAGTTACAGATAGAATGTTTTGAACAATTTGGGGGTTGGTTTTTTGTTTGGCAGCGGCATGTACAGGAATCAGTCTATTACGTAAGTTTTTCTGACTTCTTTTGTGGCATGGTTTACAGGCTCCACTTTGTTGCTTTCTACACACCTGCCTGGCAGAGAACCAGCCCAGCCACACCTCTAAACAAAACACTCCACACAGAGCTCTGAAACAAGATGAGCACGGACTGATGACTGATGCTCAAAAGCTGCCCAGCACAAAAGGTCCTGGGGGGTGCTGGTAGACAACCAACTTAATATGAGCCAACAGTGTGTCCAGGTAGCCAAGAAGGCCAACAGGATCCTGGCCTGGATCAGGAATAGCATGGTCAGTACCCCTGTACTCGGCCCTTGTGAGGCCTCAAGTACTGGGTTCAGTTCTGGGCACCTCATTACACAAAAGATATTGAGATGCTGGAACGAGTCCAGAGCAGAGCTACCAAGCTTGTGAGGGGCTTGAAGAACCAGTCATATGAGGAGAGGCTGAGGGAGCTGGGCAGGTTTAGTTTGAAGAGTGACCTCACTGCCCTCTAAAACTCCCTGAAAGGAGGTTGTAGAGGGTGGGTTTTGGCCTCTTCTCCTTGGTGACTGCTGACAGAACCAGGACCAATGGTCTGAAGCTGAGGCAGGGGAGGTTTAGATCGGATCTTAGAAAGAAATTCTTTCCAGAAAGAGTGTTCGGGCACTTGAATGCCCTTCCTAGGGAGGTGGTTGAGTCACTGCCCCTGGAGGTATTTAAGAAGTGTGTAGACACAGTGGCTAGAGTGGCAGCATAAATGGTGTTATTTTGTGGTTTTCCATCAATCAAGTATTTAGTTTTTTGCTGGTATGGGGATGGTTGGACTTGGTGATCTACTAGGTCCTTTCCAACCATCTTTATTCTGAGAATGCAGGCTAATCTTATGCAATAGAGTTTCTCATCCAAATGATGAGCAATTGTCATACTCTTCTGCACCATGTCCTCCTCTCTCCTTCCTGCCATCATTGGCAATTTCATGTATCCAGTGACAAAAATATAAGCAGAAGTAAATTATCTGTTGCAGGCTCCTCCTTTTGTGGGATTCAAGCAGTGATGCCACAGTTGAACTGCCATGACTGTAAATTATGAAGTAAATGACCTTGAAGCATTGAGTCGGTTAGCACTTACAATACTACTGTTTTACTTTACAGTAATGAATGCTTTCAAATGATGTGAGAAGGAAGTTCTTTGCCATGACAGTGGTGAGATCCTGGAATGGGTTGCCCAGGGAGGTGGTTGGGGCCCCATCCCTGGAGGTGTTTAAGGCCAGACTGGATGAGGCTCTGGCCAGCCTGCTCTAGGGTGGGGTGTCCCTGCCCATGGCAGAGGGGTTAGAATTGGATGATCCTGTGGTCCCTTCCAACCCTGACAGATTCTATAACTTCTTCCCAGGGAGGGCGACAGGGCATTGGAGGGGGCTGCCCGGGGGTTTTGTGGAATCTCCTTGTCTGGAGATGTTTGAAGCCTGCCTAGACTTGGTCTGGGTGATCCTGCTGTGGCAGGGGGATTGAACTGGATGATCTTTCGAGGTCCCTTCTGATCCTTAATGATTCTACGATTCTATAAATAACAAATACAACATCTACTTCTGGTGTTGTTTATAGGGTCCATGTAAGACTGCAGTGGAATCATAGAACAAAGCTTAAAAATCAGAAGTGTAACCATTACATCTGACATTGAATATTCAATAATATTGTATACTGTAAAAGCTGTCTGCATGGCTCAGTGAAGGCCCTAGGCTTTGCAGACCACGGCAGCAATCTCCTAAGTCAACTTGCTGAGCATTTCTTCATTATCATTCCACCTGTGTAAGACTATGCTCATATCTACATGCACGTAAATAATATAACTAGTTCTATAAAACATACAGGGAAAGACCTAGCCCACCTTCACTAGCACTGCTCTGTATAACTTTTAATTAAAATAATTCATTAATTTATTTATTTTAATAATTTGGCAGGGAGAAAGAGTCATTAATCCCTCCATTAAGGCCAGAAGTATTCAGGCAGAAGTGTTTTGGAAATGGTTGCTTGGGAGAGGTGGTGGGGCAGGAGTTCCAGCTGGTACATATCCAGCAGCTATGGCCGAATCAGCTGCGCTGTGAGGAGCTGGGGCTCACTGCCAGCCAACTGACAGGGAAGTAAGATGAAGAGGCGAGTCCATGAAGAAAGGCTGCAGCAGCGTGGGAGGACTATGACCTTTTGATCTCTGAGATGTTCCTGATGTACCAAAGTGACATGTCAGCTCTAATAGGCTACACTCTCCAACTGGTGGCAGGAGCCTACAAATTACTGTGAGATCTGAAGGCATTTGTTGTGATGATCCTGGCCTGGCTGTGGCATATCAGCGCTTCCCCCAGCAGTAATATCCAACAGCCTATCCCAGCAATTCCCAAACCAGGGGTCGTAACCTCCAGCAGGGTCACAGCCGCACAGAGTGGGGTCGCAAGCCTGACAGAGACGCAATTGTTTATGTTAGTATTTAGGGTCGCAAGCTTGGCTGGGGTGAGTTCACCACCAGACACAGAGGCACAAACAGAAACCATTTGGGAACAGCTGGTCTAACAGATTTCATGCTCAGAAACAACTTTGTGATATTCAGCTAAAACGTGCCCAAACTGCTCCCTTACACAGCCGTGTGCCAGCCTGAAATAACATTTCCCCTGCCAGGTACCCAACTGGCTCAGATCACTCCAAAAGAATCACGGCTGCTTACTTGCTAGTAGCATCTGCTTTGGGCTTTGCTGTTTCCTGACAAATTTTCCATTGTTACCAGGGGATTTATTCCTACTCAAACCACTGTGTTTTCTACCCTTCCTCAGGAGAGATGTACCTAGTTAAGATCAGCTTTGGCAGGAATCTTGTGTTGACTGCAGCTTTCCTGGTACATGGGAGCCACAGAAGGGCATTTTAGGAGAGTAGAAATTAGTATAAACAACCCTTTTCTCTAGTTAAGAACCAGGCATTTCCTCTTTCTACAATTTCTTCACCCATCTTTCTGTACAGGAATGCGACCACTTGGGCTCTGAATGTCCCTTGATTTTTATTTTGTAGAATAGAAGACAAGCAGAATCCAGATTAAATTCATTTTGACCATGTGGAGTATGCAAAATCTGCTCAGACTCGAGACGCCTGTTTTCATTAAACGGATAGAACACCAACTGTAAACTGTCTTTTTATCTTCTTGCTACATTTGGGTTTAATGTACCATTTTAGGAGCAGACCATTGCTGTGAAGACGCTCATTCACATGCCAGAGCACCCAACTCCAACCTCTGAAAAAAGCTAATAGGTTATAAAACTTCCATAATTTAAGACAATAAATCATTATTACAATAATAAAGCAGGAAAAACACACAAATTAAGCAGAAACACCAATGTGCTCTTTTTTATGATTAAGGGGAATCATCAATCACAGAGGCTGCCTGAGTTTAACAAGGAGCCACTTTTTCAAACATCCTGCAGTAAACGCAGAGGAAACCCAGCTGGAACTGCAACTGAAGCATAGGCTTCAGTCTCTGAAATCATCATCTGTTCCCTCATCCTCCCTTCCCTTTTGGCATAACACCTGCATCTAGGGTCACTCCTAAATGGTTCAAGTTCTACAGATGAGCCATGTGCTTCATGTAATGCTACAAGTGAAATACAAATTCTACACGGATGTTTTCCCAGGTACAGAAATCTTTCTGATCACTTCCAGTCCCACCAGAAGAGAGGTCCAGTGCTGGTACGATCCAACTCCACAAGAAAAGGGACTGAATGCTATTGAATGATGAAGAGTCAATTAATTATTTTTTTCCTCAGCCTCTGTTTTTATAAATTGAAGACAACACAGAATTTAATAGGTCATTGTGCACAGGGACAAACTGTGCTTAGCTCTCTTCTACCCTTGAATTTATTTTCCACAGCGTAATTGTATGCAAAAGTTCATTTGGAACAGTTCCACCAACACCAGGGTAACAATGCAGCGCTGCAGAAGGAATTTAGAGCTAAACTACAGCCCATGTTTCCGACTGAAACCACTGATTTGCAGCAGTAAAAATTAGTGAAAAACTAGTAAACATGCTTGTTGATCTTTTCCGTTATGCACAGGATAGGAAGAAAGAGGGAAAGAATTAGTGCTATTAAATAACTAGGTCTCTTAACAGTCAGTATGGCTTCACCAAGGGGAAGTCATGCTTGACCAACCTGATAGCCTTTTATAAGGGCACAACCGGGTGGGGAGATGATGGCAGAGCAGTGGATGTGGTCTCTCTTGACTTCAGTAAGGCATTTGACACAGTCTCACACAGCATCCTCGCAGTCAAACTGAGGCAGTGTGGACTGGATGATTGGGTAGTGACAAGGATCGTGAACTGGCTGCAGGATAGAAGCCAGAGAGCAGCGGTCAATGGGACAGAGTCTAGCTGGAGGCCTGTATCTAGTGGGGTCCCCCAAGGATCCATACTGGGGCCAGTCCTCTTCAATCTATTCATTAATAACTTGAATGAGGGATTAGGGTGCACTGTCAGCAAGTTTGCTGATGACACAAAGCTGGGTGGTGTCACCGACACCCCAGCAGACTGTGCTGCCATTCAGCGAGAGCTGGACAGGCTGGAGAGCTGGGCAGAGAGAAATGGAATGAAGTACAAGGGTCAGTGTAGAGTCTTGCATCTGGGCAAGAACAACCCCAGGGATCAGAATAGGTNGAGTTGCTGGAGGGTGTCCAGGGTAGAGCAACGAAGATGATGAAGGAAGCAGAACAGCTCTCTTATGAGGAAAGGCTGAGGGGGCTGGGTCTCTTTAGCTTGGAGAAGAGGAGGCTGAGGGGTGACCTCATTCATGTCTATCAGTATGTGAGGAGTTGGTGTCAGGAGGATGGAGCCAGGCTCTTCTCAAGGTCAACTGGTGATAGAACAAGGAGCAATGGGTGCAAGCTGGAACAGAGGAGGTTCCATATCAATATCAGAAGGAACTACTTCACAGTGAGGGTAACAGAGCATTGGAACAGGCTGCCCAGGCGGGTTATGGAGTCTCCTTCTCCGGAGACATTCAAGATCTGCCTGGATGTGTTCCTGTGCAACTTGGTCTAGGTGATCCTGCTGTGGCAGGGGGATTGGACTGGATGATTATGATCTTTTGAGGTCCTGTCTGATCTTTAATGATTCTATGGTTAAAGCTACTTTCATGGCATAGACAAAAGCCTAAATTCCAATGCATAAGAGAACATCTTTTCTGTACACAGCCCCACTTAAATGTGAGTTAATCTTAAACATCTTTAGGGTCCAAAGCAATGACCAATTGCCCTCCTATTACAATGCTTTTTAGTATATGCTGTGTGCTGACACCTGGCAACTGAGTTGAGCATTCTCTTGATTACAGGAAAATGGGAATCAAGGAGTGTGGGCAGCAGAATTCATGCAGACCTGTTTTACTTTGCACTGGAATATGCCACACATACATGGTTGCACTGTTTCAGCTGAACTAAGTTGCTTTGCAGCCAAGAGTTGGTACCTGGTACACTCAGCTCTGGCTGTAAGCACTCCTGTTACCACGCCTCTGATGAAGTTGCTTTGCAGCCAAAATTTGGTACCTGGTACACTCAGCTCTGGCTGTAAGCACTCCTGTTACCACGCCTCTGATGGCACAGAGAAGTGTTTCCTAGCAAACATACCTGAAGGGTTTTCAGATTACAAATTGTTGATTAGTGATTGTAAACTGTATCACACCTTCAAAAAGAAACCACAACAAAGCAGTAAAACTTGGTATTCTATCATCTTCAGTTGATATAGAGGCCTTTGAATGGCCTCGCTGACAGTTTTCAACATTTTCATCGGCTACAGCAAGCGATTACGTGTGTGTTGTTCACCTTGAAACTTCCACAGCTGTGTGCAGCCTCTGTAATGCTGCTTGACAGAGAGATTTATGCTTTGATTAAAATGCCGTTAAAATCTGGCTGGATGTTTTTATGTCACTACTTCCCATTTGTTGAAATACTGCATCAGAATTAGTACAGGCTGATATGACCACTGTTTCCATGAAATCTAATTGCTCCATGCACCACCGCAGCTCTGCATCATGCAAAAACAATCGCCGTATCATTTCCCCTGATGGTTAATATCATTTGCTCCAGGCCCCATTGTGATGGGGCACTTGCTTCAGGCATTCTTGACAACCAGAAGGGCTTTTTTCCTTCCACTGCAGCACTGGGGTGCAGACTTCACTACTGTTAGGAGCTGAGTTACAAGAAACATGGACACTCTGCAAGCATGAGAATGAAATCCTATTTTGAGATGGTTCCTTTTTCTCCTCCAACATGTGTGAGTTTTATCAAGATCTCTCCTCTTTTGTTATAGTGCCCACTGCTCATCTGCCCTGAGTGGATGTGCTACAAACCATCCTAACTTCCGGCAGGTTATGGTGAGATCCCTTCTCACCTTTCAGTGTACGTGGGCCTAACAATCTTTTCCATGAAGCATCTGAAGCTGGAGAAATAAATCAAAGACAGAACAGACTGCAGGAACAAAAGGCTTCCCCCAGCACTGTTAGCTGTGAAGGAGATTACAGGGTCTGTGCTGGGAGAGTTTCTTAAAAGACAGCTGAGACATCAAGTCCAGCAGCACAAGAAAAAAAGAAAGAAACTACTCTGCTCCATTTACAGCTCATGTGAGTGGGAATCCCTGAGGTCAGTAACTCCATTGACTTCTGCACTACAAACCCAGGGCTCAGACCTGGCGGCACAGTCCTGTGGCTGATGGACTCACTGAGCATTCTTGTCTCATCATGAAAAGGTAGTTGGCCTTGGGCCTGAGTGGCAACCAAATCATGAAATGAGAGGTAGTAAATCATTTGAAAGTACCAACAGAGGCAAATGCCACTGTGCTTTCCAGGATCACCATAAGTGTAGATGGCAAAAGGTATATGGTAGCACTTGACTGTCTTGCTAAGTCATAAATCAAGAAAAGAATTGCATTATCTTTTCAGGGGTGCATTTCAGTCTTCGGGGTTTACACTCACACAAATTCACCCTTCAGTGTTTACAGACCTGGGCTTGTTGCTGAAACTCACTTTGCAGATAACCTGGCAAACCACCACCACTGTTGGAACTTACTGCCTTCCTGCACATCTGGAATTCACTGAATGTTCACAGGGTCTACAGAAGACGTCTCAGTCTGACACCACACCACACAGTTCTTGAGTTTCATAAAGAGACCTTGTCACCTCCATACAGATTCATTACAAAAAACATCAATAAATAGTTTAGTAACTATTCCCAAATATTTGGGCCTCAGAAAGTCAGATCGGATTCATATTAAAGAATAGGATACTAATGTAGGAATTGTCTTATTAAAAATGTTTCAATTAACTAACACCACCATTTCAACATCCCAAGGCAATCTATCTCCTCTGACAAGCAGAATTATGTAAACCTGCCTGCAACAGGCTTACAGAGCATTCAGCTCTGTTGTACATGCCTAAGTGTTATGATAAAGTCTTTTAGAAACTTGTTGTACAGCTGCTTCCTTCATGAATTCACAGCCCCTGAGAAATAGGTATGTTTGTCAAGTCATCTGCAGGTCCACCCTTCAGCTAAAGCTTATATAGAAATACATAATTAAACAAACCAAAGCAAACTACCAGCCTCTCATCTCTGGGGGCCTCTCACTTCTCCTGGTAATTCCTTCTTTTCTCTCAATTCAGCACCAGGTCTGAAAAAAGGGATTTGTGGAAAAAAGGAGGGGATTTGAAGGGAGAGAAGTAATAAACTATAGGTTTTACTCTGATGTGAACAGAAGGTCAACTCATTATTTTCCTCATAGCAATATCCTGAAATATTAATAAAGAACAAAAAGTTGCAACGTAAAAATATATCACCCTATTAAAAAAAAGGTAAATTGAGGCTTGAAGAATAAAATTACCTAACCACAATCTGACTGAAGATCAAGGGCAAAGCAAAGAAGCCAGAGTCCATCGTGAAATCTTTAACCCCTAAAGCAGGAAAATTTTGTGGGTGGGAGATATTGTGGCAGCTTAGTTTTCTCCAGTCTCCACAAAACGACAGCCCACTTCTGCTCAACAGCTTAAAAGAATTCAAGATCACAGCAACAAAGATGAAAAGGTCAGATTAAACCCATTGCTCACACTGTGCAGTAAAAATATTTTGTGTTATTTGACAAACCGCTCAATGCGCCTGAACAGCAGAAGAGTGAGCACTGGCCTCCCCAGATCCAGCACAAGTTTACCGACCATTTTCAACACAAAATAATTCTAACTTTTCCAAACAAATACTGTAGTGTGTTAGTTGAGACTGAAGGAGCCCGAGACAACATTCCTTTCTTTGCTTGATGTTTTGTGCCTGCTGGGAGGGGGATGCTGCTCTCATTCCTAATTCTCATGCCCCTAATCTCTTCCCAAGAAAGATGGAGCTTAGCTTTGATGTTTGCAAGAAGTTAGAGATTGCAGCTGGCAGATTCATCAACAGGGTAGGCACTGGTGGCCTAGGAGGGACCTCAGGTAGGTCATACTATCCTATCTCTTTGCAGCACACAAATGTCACCAGCCAGCGCTCAAATACATGAGCTTAGCACTAATTTCTAACAGCTCCACATTAGGTGAAATCCAGTCAGATGAACTGTCTAGAAATAACAAAACCGATGCAGTCAAAGCCACAGATGACATGCACCAAGGGTTGCACAAAATACTTTATAGTGAACAACGGCACTCCTTTTCTACTGTGCATTTCCTCTCATGAGCTTTAATGATTAAAAAACTGAAGTAAGAGATTATTTTAACTGGGTAAGAGCTGCTTTGTACACATTTAAATAATAAAGCATTTCTTCAGGCCCCATCTTCAGTCCTAGAGATGGTCTTGGGCTTGTCTGACCATCTCTGTAGTCCAAAACAACTTTAAGACTCCTTAATGTTGTATTTGACTGGAAGAGGATCGCAGTGACATAACAGCACGCTATCATGCTCCAGTCTGACCCAGACAGGTTGGGTTTGCAATACAGCTGTGTAAGAATGGTGCAGCTACCAGTAAAAGCTGATGTTCGTTCCTAAGAAGAAGTGACAGCTTATGTGCCTTGCATTTTAGAGTTCCAGAAAAACACCACGTATCTTAATTAACTGCTTCAGCTGATAACCTGGCCAGTGTGTAAAGGCCAAATGAATGGCAGGACTCAGCTAACAGGTAGAGAAATGTTTGCATTTTATTCAGCACTTTAATTTGTAGCAAACTAAGCATTTTTTCCTCTCTCTGGAAGCAGAATTATGAACAGATACGGGAATGTAGCTGGACACAGCCATTTTCTACAAGAACCAGCAACAAAGAATACAAGAATTTTTACATGGCTCCATAAGTGTGGGGATTTTACAGCCAATGCTGCTTTTATAAAGTCTTTAGTGTTCTCATAAAAACCTTACGTATTTTTAGGACTAGACTATAACATTACAGAAGACAAGCTTTGAGCCTGAAACAGCTTGACAATGTCCTTTCAGCTTGTTCATCACATTAACTTTCTGTCACACATCAGACAAACAGCTTCCTTGGTTTCTTGCCTAATCTAACACATAACTCAAGCAATTCCCTTCTGAAGCCCAATCAGAAATAAAAACAAAGCCACTGTAACATTCCACTTCTTTCTAATAGCACATTGAGTTTGAAACTTCCCTTTCTGCCTCTGTCTAAGAAACATTACCCTTTTAGCAAACTATTTACAGTGACAGGACTCTGATTTCAGATAGGATTAAACCAACATATAGACATACACAAACCCGTGGATCTGAGTGGCTTACAGGACTAATAATGTGTTATGGGTCCCTTTACATCTGGATCACTGGTTCAAACTCTGCTTTAGTTGGTGATGAATGAAAAGGAAGAATGAGGTAAAGTCCCAGCCATGAATCTGGCCTCTATTCCTGTCTTCTCCACTCAGTGCACTTGCGTTAATCATCTAACTACTCTCTCTGCAAAGCCCACAGTTGAAAAATAGGATTAAATATTATGAATATCACACTAATCCTGGAAGACGTTCAGGATTCTTAAGTACTCAGGATGGTCAGAAGACTGAAGTACTGATGCATTCAGTCTGTTTAATGCTACCATGAGATAAGTTAGGGGGGACTTTCTTGGGAGCCATCAACACCCCAATGCTAAAAAAAGAAATCCAGAAGGCAGTTATTACAGATGATAAAGCCAGAAGGAGACAGCACATAATGCAGCGATGCACTGCGCTCTCCCTGTATACAGCATAGCATGTAAAAGTCACATCTGTCACTGTCAGTCAACCAAGGAAGGAAAGAAGGAAGAGAAGGAAAGTTTATAACCCTTGATAACACTTGAATTACTGAAGGTGCTTGCACTGCTGCTCTCTGCACTGTTCATGTTTTCACAGAATCACAGAACTGGTTTGGTTGCAAGAGACTTTTAAGATCACCAAGTCCAACCATCCACACAGTACTGTCAGGTCATCACTAAACCTCAGCACCACATCTTACATCTTTTACATGCCTCCAGAGTGCGTCTTCCCTAGGAATCCTGCTCCAACATTTGACAAAACTTTCAGTGAAGAAATTTTTCCTAATTTTCAACCTACATATCCTCTGATGCAACTTCTTCAGAAGGAGGGAACTCATAGCAGCCTTCCAGTATGTGGAGAAGGCTACAGGGAAGCTGCAGAGGGAGATTTTATAAGGGACTCTAGTGACAGGAGAAAGGGGATGGTTTAAAGCTAAAAAAAAAAAGGGATATTTAGTTTGGATCTTGTGAAATATTTCCTCCTTGTGAAGGTGCTGAGGCTCTGGAACAGGTTGCCCAGGGAGCTTGTGGATGCTCCTTACCTGGAAGTGTTCAAGGACAGGTTGGATGGGGCTCTGGGCAACTTGGCCTGGTGAGAGGCGCCACTGCCCATGGCACGGGGGTTGAAACTAGAGGATGTCTTAGGTCCCTTCCAACCCAAATTATTCTGTGACTCTATGTTCCCAACTCAAAGCATCCTGTGGGGCCCATGGCAGAGAGGTTGGAAGCAGATGATGTTTAAAGTCCCTTCCAATTTAAGCCATTCAGTGATTCTGTGAGAGCTTCATTAATATGCTGTAATTGCTACAAAAAACATCATACCTGGAATCTTAAGGTAGCCCTGTTTTCAGAATGATATTGAGCTCTGGCTCAGACATAGCACTGAGAATCTTGCATATTTGTAGGGAATTTACAAAGTTAACGACTCCTCCAAGCTTTTTCAAAAGACTCCTCAAATATGTTAACAACAAGAAAAAAATATGTTTTACTGAGCACATGTTTTGTTATAACTTCCACTTCAGAGTCAGCTATGGCTTGCCTTTCAGAAGCAGCTTATACAATTCTAAAGGACATGGAAAAGCACAAGCACTGTCATCAAGATCATTTAATGAGACAATGCACAACAACTTCAGGCCAACAAGGAAACTATAAAAATGGAAAACAATGCCTTCCTCTCCCAAATCTAGTTACCAAATTTCAACTCTTTCAAACAGAGGTAGGGAGTAATGTTCAAGCAATGAACTGCAGAGATACTTTGGCAATGGATGAATCCAACAAAAGCCACAAGCACAATTCCAAGGCGATTTCATAGGCTGTGCTTTGCCCAAGCTCCTATTGACAGAAGTATGAAGTAAACACATCAGTCAATGTTCAGGCATTACACTATGTAGCTATGTAGCTATGTGCTACTCTTTGGCATTCTCTGTAGTATTTCTGCAGCCTCCTCCTCTTGTACATTGAAATGGGTTGCAGAAATAATGTCACTGCTAACCACTGCTTCACTGGTTTTGCCACCAGCCTGTTCCTGTTAAGTCATGTGAGCTCGAGAGGGCTGCTTGTCATCATCCAGAGCACAGATACGCTGACCAAAACGATCAGAAAATGCAATGAGGAGAGAAAGTGGGGAAATACTCATGTGATACAAAGTAGAATATCTACATGCTATGATCTCTGTGTGTGTGCATCATGCCTTTGAAAGAAAGAATAGCATTGCTTAACACCATACCACTGGGTCTTGCAAACTTCTCTGCATCTGTCCCTGACTGAGGGTACTTTGACTACTCTCTGCAAGTGGGGAACGTTGAAATTGTTAGCTAGCTTTCCAAATCTTGATTCAAAATTGCCTTGTTAGCACAGTAAGTCCTCAATATTGTCCCAGAAATGTGTGCTGGTGTGTATTTCTGTGCAGAAGAACAGGCACATGAGGGTTTAAAGTAGTACATTGCATCAGACATAGCCTTGTATTACTTCCACACAACATTGAGAGCTGCAGGTCAAAGCATTGTACTTGAAAACCAGACAAGGGTAACACAAGGGGCAGGACTGACTATTTGCTCTCCATGAGTTGTGACTGGTTTTTTCTCTCTGGAATCACTGCTAACCCTTAAAAGAGATCAAATCTGTAGCCTTCCCTGTGTAATAACTTTATCAGCAGCTTCAGATACCCAACCCAAAAAAAGAGGTCTTTCTTTACATGCATGTGAACATGCATGTACACAGGAACACCTTGCAGAACTGAACATAGCTTCAAAATTCATTCCCAGCCCTTAGAGGGTATCGGATCCTTTTAGTTAATAGGTTTTTTTCCCTTATAAATAGATTTTCAAAAAAAACCAAATAATTCTGTTCCTTGACTGTTTTACGGTAGAGTTGACAACATAACTCTTAGTATGAGAAGACTGAAAGTTACAATGTAGATTTGTGTCGGTGTAGAGTTTCACGGCTGATAGAAGGGATCTCTTACCTTCAGACAGGGACAAATCATCAGCTGGAGACACCAGGTCTGCCTGGGTTGCAAGGCTGTTGCTCAAGGATGTAGTAATCTGATTCGTCAAGATAACCTGCAAACAGACAGGGAGAAGGAGAAGAGAAATGAATTTTTATAGCTACTGGAAGGCAAAGAACAGCCCAGGCAAGGACTGGAATCCTTCAGGCACATCAGCCAGGCAACCCTCTAGTCTGACCTTCAGTAAATTCAACACTGGGAAAATTCTGAACTACCTGCAGAAACTGAAAAAGCTAAGTGCAAGAAGCACAGGAAGGGACCTTCTGATAAAATACGAAACAGGTTCTATTAATAATACTAAATACATTAAATACTAAACAACCCTATGTCAACACATACAGTCATCACAGATCAAACTACTGTTCTGAAGAGCATCAGTCTTCAGTAAACAAGTTGATGCTCCTTACAAAAACAGGCAAGGAATAAATCTGTTCTCCTAATAATTCCCACACAATTTACACAATTCTTTCTTTGTCTGAAACACGGTGCCATGGTGAAAGGGTACCCCACAAGATCACAAATTTCATGGGGCTATCTCTACACAAGTGAATATTTTAGTGGTTTGTGGGATCACAAGATTCTAATAAACAGATTGCAGTACCCATGCAATGCCAATGCTCTCCTCTGACAGCACGAGCAACTGTTTTACTTGCAAGAGACGGGCAGTTTCTTGCACCTCTGAACACACCTTTTTTTCTAATAAAAAAGCATTGTGACTTCCAACCCCCCCAGTGAGAAGAGCCTGGGTATGAGTGTCTGCCTCCTGCTTTCTAACTAAGTTTTAGTAGCACGCTAGAACATACTCTCCAATTCCTTTTCTGTTTCAAGATCTCACATAAATTGTACCAGATCAGAGTCAGAACCATGGTGGTGCTGAGGGGCATTGCTGCTTCTTCAGGCAGTGTGATATGAACTACCAACACTGTGCTGCCCAGCTCTGTGCTTGTCCACAGGTACAGTAACGCTTGAGTGCTCTATGGACTACAGCAACAGAATTAAATTGAAAAGTCTGTAAACCAAATCTTCACCTACTCCACAATGGTTCAAGACCTTCAGAACATCACAGTGATGTTTGTCATGCTCTGTGGCTACTGTCTGGACAAATTTCATCTGGCTACCATCACTCTGCTCAGCCTAAGCATAGGTTGCACCCTTTCAGACTAGGCATTTATGATTACTGCAGTGAACACACCCGTGGTAGAAAAGAGCCTTGTTTGGGGTTACACCTAGGTTAAGGTTCTTAAAGTACTGTCTGCAATAGTACCAAGGGCAAACACACCAAACACATCAGAGGAGACTCCAGGGAGATCTTAGAGTGGCCTCCCAGTACCTGAAGGGGGCTACAGGAAAGCTGGGGAGGGGCTGTTTCTAAGTGCTTGGAGGAGTAGGACCAGGGGGAATGGTTTCAAGCTGGAAGAGGGAAGGTTTGGACTGGAAGTCAGGAGGAAGTTCTTCACAATGAGGGTGCCATTCAAAAAAAGCAGAGTCCTATCCAAGTAAACGATCCTCCCAGGCTTGCTCTGAGGATGAGAATTAAGCATATTCTTAGTTCCATGACTTCATGAACAGTTAAACATTTACTTAAATACATATTCAAATCCTATCTTGACCAAGCACACTTCCTCTGAGACAAAGCCTCATGTATCTATCAGATGCTTGCTTTGGAATTAGCTGAAAATTATTCTTCATTTCTGCAAGCCTGCAGAGCCGACACAGATTCGCTTCTCCCATAAGTTCAAGCCAAGAGGCTGAGCACCAAGTTGGACAACAAATTGGCTGTCACACTTGTGCAGCTTACTGCAGTATTCCTCCACTGGGTATAGGTGCTCCTGTTATAAACCAACCAATATTCACCTTTGTGCGCATACCGTGACACAGCTCCAACCTCAGGCTGCTTCCAACTCACACTGGCTCAGAGCTCCAGGTCACTAACAAAAGGTAGAATCATGATCCTCTCAGCTCCAGCTTGGAAGTAAAAAGTGAAGGCATTTGGCTTTAGAGAACAGTGGTCACAAGGCACTTTGCACAAGCCAAAGAGGGCCCAACATTTCCAGCAGTCCCCAGTCCTGCAGACTATGCTTTAGGAGCCCTGAATATTGGTACCACACAATGTCATGTACTGTTTCCTGCTTACACTCCAGTCTGCTCTCCTTTGAAATGGTTCAACGTACCAGAGAATTGGAAAGAGGTGTCAGAAGGGCACATTAAGCCCAAGTGTGGTATGTAGAGCACACGCAGGCAACATCGAACTGGAGTGAAACAGCTCTGTGACTTTTGCACAAGTGCTCACATCTGTGCACAGACAGAACCAGCAGAGTCTCCCATAGCTTCATATGTGTGTACACAGAACGTACTGCTACTTCTGATCTTAAGGATGCCACATCTCACAAATGACCAACAAGAAGGTTAAACCACTGCCCTTTGCTTGGCTAGGTGCTACATTTGGAAAGAAGCTACCTCTCACAGCTAAACAGCACCTGGAAACAGCATGGGGTCACTAGTCCAGGTAGGCTTACTGTAATGAGTGCACTGCACTGAATTAGCAACAGCTTTTCATTGAAAATCTGCCATTAACACACAGATCAGATTTCTCCTGTTTAGAACAGCAGACCTGTCATGTTCTCAGTCTAAGTAGGTAAGGAAAAGTTGCCTCTGTTGTGGCTCCCTCTGACAGATATTGGACATCATTACCAGCCAAGCATAGCTTCTACTGAAGAGGTTTGATACCAGTCATGAGTTCATTATGCTCTAGCAGAATATTCAACAGTGAGAGTATCGTTACGTGCTATTTTAATGTTACCATATTGAAACAGGCAGCATTTTAAACACATAGTACTTTATAAAATACTCAGTATTGGAGAGGAGCTCCTATTTCCAGCACTGACTAATGGAACAGAACATTTTCATTACCAGCAGTACCTTCGCTATCACTAAGGCATTGAGAGTCATAAAAATCACTCCAGCTCTCCACAGACAATTGTGTTCTGACACATGCAGCAGGTAAGAAGATAGTGGTACTGCTGTTTCTGCTCTGTCCTGAACAAAGCACAGTCACTGTGCTTGAATGGAAAACATCCTCCACTACTAAAACAAGAGGAAAAAAGACCAAAGTTTGGACAGACAGCTCAGGAACACTGGAAACTTGCAGTGTCCAATGGAGCTCAATGAACCACTGCCTTGAACTTTTCAGCTATTCAATTGCAGACATTCAAGCTGGCTATTTAAAAAGTGAAATTTGCAGTCCTCAGCCTTCCAATTCTAACAGAATTGCAAACACTGTAGAAATTCCCTCAGATTCAAATTGCAAAATCATTTCTGGGAAAAAGCCTACTGCTAAAAATACCAGGCAATTGCTTGACCACACAATTTCCCAATCTTAGGAAGATTGTTACTTCCATCATGGCAACCTCAGATTGTAAAATAACCCCTTCTAAGCAGCACAGATACAGTTAGACAAACTGGAGATAAACAGAAGATGACAGTAGGAACACATCATCTAAGTTTAGAAACCTGGGAAAAAATGGAAGCAAATTCTAAAGACAAATATAATTCAGGTTCTAGACAGGTCTTCACTACTTCTAAGATTAATGCAGAAGTTTACACTGCTGCTTACATTCTCCTGAAATCTTTCACAAAATTTGATGAAAATAGAATCTCCTTCCACTGATGTTACCTCAGCAGATGCCAGTTTTCCTGAAACACATATTAGGAAAGCAGAAAGACTGATTTAAGGTGTCTAAACTCCCCTGTTTGCTGGGAAAAGCAGAGTTCAGTGTATGCAGAAAGCCCCTGCGGGTCCTGGGAGACAGTTGGCCTAAGAAGTGAAATATGACTGCTTTACACAGAAGAATAAGCAAACTATTTTTTGTTTGGTTATTTATACAGTACAATTTTTCAAGTACTCCTCCTGCCCTTCCTAGGACCACACTGAAACTACTAAATTTGAGTTTGTCATCTTTGTAAATCCAGTTGAGTAAATAAGTCGGTCTTTGTAAACTTGTGGTCTCAGCCTCCTTGTTAGTTTATTGCAAAATTAAAGGGAATTCAGCAGAGAACTATCAATCAGTAACCAGCAAAGGTATAAAGTCTTCTGGAATTTACCAAGAGGCAAAAAACCTCACCTCACTCTCCCATGAAATGGCTGTTTGTTACAAGAACAGAGCAGAATTCCCCATTTTGCATGCAACACTATTTAGGAAAAGTTTATTAAAGACTTCCTTCCTTCCCATTGAGCTGGATGAGCAAGCACAAGACAGTGCCCCACCCTTATTAGTCCATGGGTTCTGTGGTTTGCACTGCACACTAGCAATGTCACTAGAGAGCTCTGAGTAGCGGCGACAGTCAGCAGGGCTGCGATGCTGACTCTGCATGCTGGAGAACTACTTCTACTGATCCCCAGCCATTCTGCAGTACTGGTCCATCTCTGAAAAGGCTCCTTTCCCTGAAACACAGAGTTTTAATGAAGCATTCGAGCAGTCGGTAATGGGTTGAAACAATGGTGACTGCTGTTGAGGTACTGGCAAAAGCCCAGAGCACCAAGCAATGCACAAAGCCAGATGGGGCAGGCAGAAGCAGCACTTCAAACAGCTGTGAGAGCCACAGCCCTCTCCTCGGGAACCTGTTTCAGCTCCTCCAGGCTGGCATTGGTTTGCTCAAGGAAGAACCTAAATTACCACACAGATATATATTACCACTAATTGTCATAGCAATAAGGTGCTTGTGATCTTTATCTAAGCTACACACTGCGTTAGCCTCTTTCAACTCCTGTTTCTTCAGGGAGATTTTCTTCAGCATCAGTAGCTATTTACCACAAAAGCTGTCCAAGGCCTCAGCAGGACTTGTACCTCATGTTCACAAGGAAGAAAACTTGGCATTTTCCATTAAGTCAGGGAGTTGCAGACAAAAGAAGGGAATACCTGAAGTGCAGTATCTGGAGCTCCTGTACAAAATAAGAGTTTCAGAGACAACTTCAATTGCTTGCAGCCACTGGGTACCCAAAGCCACAGACTGCTCTATGAGACCTCAGCTCACAGGAGAGTAGGTTTCTCCAGTACAAAGCTTCTGAGCAACTGGGCCAGTTGTGGGCTCCAGAATCAAACCAAACATATTTATATCACAATTCTGACTGATAGGAGATGAAATATATACACACATCCTATTCATTAGAAAATGTAAACTACTCTGGCTCATACAAATACCAACAAGAAAACCAAACAGTTTACAATCTCAAATCCAAACTAACCACCACACCCATCCAGTACTCATCCCGGTAGGTGTCCCATACTCCCAAGTGGAGTGGCCACCTGCCTCAGTATCTTGGGTTTCTCTGGGAAGAATGAAAATAATATCAAGTGCTCTACAGAGCCTTAAAATAAATGAAATTCCCATGCTCAAAGTCAAACAGCACTTGTGGTGTTTATTTGAGGTGTACTGGAGAAAGACACTCAAAAGCAACTTTACATGTGGTACCAAGAAGGTTGTAGCTAACAGAGAATGCATGACCATCCTTCACCAAAGGCATAAGCAACTGACAAGTGCTCGTATTTCACAACTGCTACTAATCCAAGTAAGATGGAAGACAACGTACATCCTCACAGCCACTTGTGGGTACCTGACATGGGCACAGGCTGTAACGATGAAGCTCACACTAGAGGGATGTTTGCAGACACAAAGACACAGCAGCTACCTGACCGCAGGCAAAGAAGAGAGACAGACCTCTGTAGTGAGAGCTGTTAGAATCCACCAGAGTTTGGCGTAATTCCCCAAATTACATACGTACACACAAACCACTGGAAACCTGTTGAGAAATACTTCCTAATCCTACAGGCAGTCTAGCAACTAGTGTTGGCCTTGCCTCAGAGGAATTTCAGCTGTACCTATTTTCAGCTGTACTTTTTTTCATTACATCCAAGAGAAAAATAAAGGGCAATTAACCAGTCTAACAGCATAGAAACAAGAAAGTAATGACTCCATGGAAGGTTCATAAGCACCTTTGGAAATATTAGAGACCTGCTGCTCAGGACATGCTGCTGCTAGCTGCAACCTTATTAGATTTCCTAGGACAGGACTTCTAGCTCTTTATCTGCCACAGTATCTCTATCCAATCTTGTGCTCTTTCCCCCCTCAGTGAAGCAGCTCATAGCAAAAGTAATTTTAGAGTCACTGGATTTCACTGTTTACAAATAGGAGTCAGAAGAGGCCAAGGAAACTTTCAGAGCCTGGCCACTGTATTCACATCCAATTGATTTATTCTGCTTCGCACAGTAAAAATAAAAAGTTAGGCAATTCTATCCTGTAGACCTTCTGGAAAAGCAAAGCATCCAGTCACATCTTTGCCAACTGCTTAGAAATAATCACAATGAATTAATAAAACTTGCACCAGAATTAAAAAAAAACAGAATCAAAAACAAATCTGTTCTCAGACAGCTACACATCTTCAAGCTGAAATAGCTACCACCCAGTGATAGCCTGAGGCCTTTCGCCTTTCCTCCTCATGAACAAGGAACAGAGCCAGTACGAATGTAGCCTTCAAAACCCATGCTGCAGCACCCTCGTGCTGTGCTGCTCAGCAAAAAAAAGGTTTATGTGCCTGGAAGGGCTTCACATCCAGCAGCCTGCACAGACCTGTTTGCAGAGACGTGCAGAAGCCACCTCCCCCCGGAGGGACCGCCACCCTCCTTCATGCCCTGCCAGCCGCCCGGAGCTCCAGGTTAGTTTCCAGCAGACCTTCCCTCTCTTCCACCCTCCCCTACAACCTTTGCATAATGATGTATTTTTGGATCACGCCTAATGATGGATTTCTGAATGGATCCTACTCCTGTGTGTAGCTAGCGATACATCACAGTAAGAGGCTACTCTGACGCCAGCTAAGCCAGTGTGGAGCATCTCACAGCAAATCACTGTGGTCCACAGGCAACTGTTCAGCCCAAACCTGCTGCACTGTCAAAGCACCAACCACAACCATTTCAAAGGGGGTTTTCTAAATGACTAATCATCTTGTAAAATAATAAATAAAATAAATAAATTCAGTTTGCTCTTAGATCACACACTGCTCTTAAACTTGTTTGATTTTGAAGGATGAGAAAGAAACTGGGTTGTCTGGAACATCAGCAACATAGAACAGAACTTCAGTCCTGCTCAGACATGCTCCAGGCTGAGAGAATTGCGGTGCACATCTCCTAACATTTAATAGGACTGCAAGGAAATAGAAATGGATGCTTACTTTTTTCTCAGAGAAAAATCCAGCTCAGTTCCCCAGTACTCATTAGCTTTCATTAGCAGACCAGAAAGCAACTCCCTTGCTGAGTTCAGATGTTCTGACGCACACTCACCCTGCATCATCCAGCGCTTTGAATTTACCCAGACATACACAAATTCTGTGCCATTACAGCCCACAACCTTCTGACAGACTCAATGTGTTGGTCCCCCAACTGTGGGGACAGATGTTTAAACCCTAAGCAAACTGACTGATGGTAGCAGAAATCTTCACTACTGTCCCAAACCCTGATTTCAAGAGCACAGTCGGAAGGACTTAGACTTGAGCACTCTAGGACACTTGAGGACAAACTAATAATCTATCCAGCATATTATGTATTCTTTCTATATTCTTTAGCATATTCTTTCTATATGCTTTATTTCATAGAATCATAGAATGGCTTAGGTTGGAAGAGACCTCAGAGATCATCTAGTCCAACCTCCCTGTCATGAGCAGGGATGCCTCTTGACTAGACCTATTTGTATTATTTTTCTTATATATAATATCTATTGTTACTTTTATTTTATATGTTACTGTGGAGTTTATCTTGTTTCGGTGTTCTACACCTGTTTATATCTCTTTCCAGCAAATAAACAGGAATATTAACTAAACAAATTAAACACTCGTAACAAAGGCTTATCCAGGTATTGTGGCCTATGCCACACTGATACCTTGTGTATTAGCATTTTTGATTCTGATGTTTTGAGGAGACCACGAGAAAGGCTGTTTACAGTAATAGATGCATGCAGGTCTGGGGAGGTATAACGTGTATAAGGCACAACTCAATTTCACTGGCATTAATTCCACTAATTCCTCAGATTCCTTCCAATTAATTCCTTCAAACCTTTGAGGCAGCAGGTCACAGGAGACTTGCCAGGTCCTTGACACTGACTGCAACTTACAGCTTTGCCAAAGGGTTTTTAAAACAGTCTCCCTAGTTCCACCTCATCCCACACCGTGAACCTATGCGAACATTTTTAAAGGGAGGACAGTGTTAGTTCAGACTGCTCCTCAGTACCTCGTGGCAGCAGCAGAAAGCAGTTCTAAGACAGCTAGAATTGAGCAGTACCCCTGCAAACCACCACTTGCATGCAAGAGATCTGGAGCCTTTCTGTTTAGTGTTCAGGCATGTAAAAGAGGACTACAGAAATATTTGCTCCCCACATGTCTTCATTTAAACATACAGGTGGCTAACTACTGACACCACAACCACCTGGCATCTTACTTTGCTTTATACTCAAGGTTCTCTACCACCATCATAGAAGCAAATCTTTCCCAGCTTGCAGTGATGTTACAGATGACAGCAAGCTGTGCACAATGGTTGTCAGAGACAGTTTGTGTTCTTGCTGGGTTCTGGTAGCTGCTGCCTTTCACTGACCACATTTCAAACACACCTGGGATGTTTATACTTAGTACATAATTTTTAGGTTGAAAGAGGCATCAGAAATCATTAGTCCCAACCCCCTGCCATAGGCAGCGATACCTCTCACCAGAGCAGGTTGCCAGAGCCACATCCAACCTGGCCTTGAACACTTCCAGGGAGGGGGCATCCACAATCTCCCTGGGAAACCTGTTCCGGTGTCTCAGCACCTTCACAGTGAGGAATTTCTCCCCAAGATATAAATGTTGTCTTACAATCTACTTGTAATGAAGCCATCCTGAGGTACTTTAGTCCAGTATGAAGGTGTAGCTTTAGTCCAGTGTATGAACCACTACTTTTTGCCCAAGTCAATTCAGCAGGTCTGTAGAGTATTTGGGCAGTAACTGACATTACACAGCAGCCAGTCAATCAAACCAATACACAAACAACTTTTACAAATAGAACAGAAAGCTATCATAAAAGGAGGAACAAACTAGTGACTGACAGCACTACTTTGTGACTCTAAAGCCCATTTAGTGAAACTGTACCCTTGGTGATGTCAAAGTGTTCACGTGAGCAAAAGTCAGTTACTATCTTCTACAGGCTGTAGAATAGTAGAAGGCATCCCAAAAACAAAACATCAGCTGCTGAAACAAAACAGCTTTTCAAGTCACCATCAGTTTTGCTTCCCTGTGACCCAGGGTTCAGCAATGTATGAAGGAACAAGTGAGAACAAACAGCTGCTGACTGTATGTACTGCAAGCCGCAGGTATAGGTTAACACTGTACTTCAGCTATTTTCATATAGTCAATTTTGTTTGCACCCTCTCAGCCTGGCCTTCTGTCCAGTCAGATACCTGTTTCTAGCAGAAATATTTATAATATTTAAAAAACATCAGCAGCTTCAGCCTCCCTTAAAATGCAACAAACTCAAAATAATCCAGGTACAGCTAAGCTCACCAGTCTGAACGCTGGATAGTGGATGTTTCTGCTGTCCTAGTGAGATTTAGCAGCCAATGTCTTTGAGTCTCACCAGACCAGAACTGGATGTTTTATCATCCCCCTTTTGAGGTTTGTAATACACAGCCACCCTCTAATACAGTGGAGTATTTTCATGCTTGGGTACATTTTGTATGTCCCCACAACGTACAAAGTTAGGCAGTAAGAGTGTTAAACTCTAATAACCTTCCACTGAGCATGTTCAACACATTTTACAAACAATTTTCTCATTTTTCTTCAAAGAGCTACCAATACAAAGTGTATGCCAGGGCACTGGGTCAGGAAGCTTTCTTAACACTTTTTAAAGACCTGCTCTAGTATTCTACAAAGCCTTGCTGCTCAGCAGTGCTATTCTGCTAAGTGCTTCTTCTGCAAAAGCATATTAAAAAATTGCCTATGAGTTACAGATGGAACAGTCCATCATACAACAGCAACACCCCAACATGGGTGTGCAGGGCTGTTTTCCAAACATGTCCGATCTGATATTACCCAGAGGAAAGAAAAGGAGAGGGGACATAAATCAGCTAAGTTTCTTCTCTTCAAGATTTGGAGGATGGAAAAAAAACAATCTCATGGCTCAGGATATTCTGGAATTTTAGTGGCATTGTCTCAGCCTCTGTACGGTCTGGAGAATAGATCTTATGAGGAGTGACTGAAGGAACTGGGTCTGTTTATTTGAGGAAGAGGAAGCTAAGGGAAGACCTCATTATTCTCTACAACTACCTGGAAGGTCATGTAGAGAGGTTGGTGCTGGTCTCTTCTCACAGGTCATTAGTGACAGAACCAGAGGGAAGGGCTTCAAGCTGCAACAGGGGAGGTTTAGACTGGACATCAGGAAGAAGTTCTTCACTGGAATAGGTTGCCCAGGAACGGGGTTGAGTCACCATCCCTGCATGTGTTCAAGAGTCACTTAGACGTGGTGTTAGGGGATAGAGTTTTAGGGGTGAACTTGCAGAATAGGGTTAGTGGTTGGACTTGATGATCCAAAGGGGCTTTTCCAACCTGAATGATCCTGTATCCTATTTCTTCTAAATCCTTTCACAAGGAAATATAATTAGTCAGTATTTCCCCAATAAAATTGGTGTTGATGTCACATTTTGAAATGACAAATTTCTATTTGCCTACCTAACTCACTTAAATTGGAGTGTACTTTCCTTGGAAAGATGAATCATTAGAAACCTCTCTGAAAGTTAAGACTTAAAATGGAAAATGAACTTGGAAAAATGCAAGGAGTTATTTTTGTGCTGAGCCAGCTGCATGACAAAGCCCTTTTGGCTTTGCCTAATACAGAAAAATAGTATTTGAGATTGTCCAAACAAAATCACAGGCCCACGAAACTACAGTCAAGCTAACTTCTCACCTCTTGGGATAACAACCCTATCCTCAAGGTCACTGCTTAAATATGAGCACATGGCAGCACTGAGGATGCACGTTATCTGTTCTGCATTGCAGGGAGAATCAGTCCTACAGGATTGTTTTGGCAAACCTTTCCCCAATATATGACAAATCAAACCAAGAAACTGGTAACAGTGAAATTCCTGCAAAAGCAAATTAATTACAATCCAAGGTTGTTCCTTTTCCTTGGAACATTTGATATCCCTTTATTCAGGAAATTGGTGAGCATTGAGAATAGTTCCACTGGTTCCATTGGGTCTACCACCATTACTGTTCTTTGTTGTTGGCACCTCTGTTGTATGTAAATATTTGAAAACATTAAAAAATATAAACAAGGAAGAAGTTATTTACTGAGCTATTAGGGTAGGTTGTATTTACAGCAGTTACTACAACTACAGAAGTGTTAGGAGTCGATGTCAGGTGAATAAGAACATTCTGCAGCATTTGCAGTGATAGTAAATTTAGGAAAACCCTGGAAATGGTACAAGATTTCACATACTTAACAATTCAAAGGAGTCTGCTCTTTTAGAATTAAATTGAACTGTGGTGAACAATTTTGCACCTCCTTCAAATTAACTCAAGTGAACATTGTCAGACCAAGTCTTCTGAGATTTGCTGTATACCCTACAAACTACACAGGCAGGCAGAAAAGAAAGACATCTAGTGTCTTCTGAATGACCAGCCAGAGTCTTGCAGCAGCTCCAGATCAGCTCTTCACTGCAGCTAGAAATTTTTTAATATAATTCCCTGGATCTGCTATCTGCTATGTTTGGACTCCATCATAAGTGCTTCATCCAAAGTCTTTCTCAAGAAATCCCAACTGAGTCCCCGCTGCAGAATCCAGTAATAAATTGTAAAGATAGTAATGATAGGAATGAATTTCAATCATGTAACATAGAGAAAAACCAAAAAGGCTCAGATTAGATGCTTGGACTTCAAAGCACGGTGCAATAGCAGAGCAGTGTGCGACAGACTGAAGATAATTACTCAATTATATCTGTATTTCTGCAAAGCTCGTGATACTAATTTGCAAAATGCCTTGTGTGGTGATGAGATAGACAGATTCATTGAACTGTCCAGGCTGGGAAAGACCTTCAAGGTCAAATCCAAATATTAACGTAGTGTTACCAAGGTCACCGCTAAACCCTGTCCCTAAGCTCCAGATCTACAAAACTTTTAAATACACCCAAGGATGGCGATTCAACCCCCAACCTGGGCAGCCTGTTCCAAGGCCTTTCGATAAATAAGATTTTTGTAATTTCTGACCTAAAACGAAGTGTTTTCAGTCTTCCAGTGGTAGAGCTAGGCAAAGCCTACACACAATTCAGCAGCAATAGTTGATCACTACAGGTTCCACAAATGGGCTTGTAGGGCTTGTTAACACAATTGTCATTTCCCCACCAAAATCCCATCAGCCTTTTTCTTTTTCTGTAAAGTAACAGCATTGTATTTAAAGCAGAGGGACAGAAACAAATGCTGGCACCATGTTTAACTGTTAGCTGGGACTCTGTCCTTGTGAACAGCTTTGGGTGTCCCATGAGCTCCTGTGAGCTCCCTAAGGGTGTTTTAAAGAGCTGTCTGACCAAGCAGGGAGCACTGACTAGCTCCACTGCTGCAATGACCAGAGAAAAACAGCAATGCAGCAGAGCTGGGAATCAGGCCTGTACTCGGGCATTTTCTGAACTGGGTAACCTGGACCATTCTTGTACCAATGAAGGGCAAATAGCAGCTACTCTTCAGGGTGTTACAACACCAACAGACCTTGTACTATTTTAAAAATACAAAGCTCAACAAGGAACTGGACATACTGGTATAGGCAGCATGAAATAATATACTCCTCCACAAATGCACAGGGTGAGGGACACACAGGTGAAAAAAGAACAGGTAAGTGCTGAAATTACAAACCCCATCTCGAATGTAAAAGCTGATCTTTTAAACAGGCTGGAGGAAACACCAGAAATTACACAGATTTCAGTCCAGACTCCATCTCAACAGCTCCTTAGGCTTCTGAGAAAGAAAGGAACTGTTCCTGAGGAAACCACAGCCTGCAGCAGCTTCACCGAGAGCTGAGACAGCACTGCAGTTGTGAATAGAAAAGGGAAGAGGCAAAAATAACCGTGGAGGAGGTATAATTTACGAGCAACGAACACAAAACTTCCTGTGGGAATGCAAAGTGCCTGGAACACCAATAGCAAATATAGATAGAGGAACAGATCTGGCACATTTAGAACATGGTAGGGCATGGAGCTCTGGCAACTCCTGCTTTGGAGGCAAAGAAAGTGCCAAAAGTTTATGCTTTCATAAAAAGTACATACACTTAGAATCACTTAAAATGCACTTCTGGGTATGCTGTGTTTGTCCTAAAGCTCTTGGGCTGGAAGTAGAAAGTGCAGGAAGCACCAGAGACCTGCTGTTCCTCAGTGCATCTGAGTGACTGATGGCCTCTGCAGTGGGGCAGAAGAGTCTGTCTTTCTTCACATACTTTTCTCCCTGTAAGGATGCTGAGGCACTGGAACAGCTTGCCCACGGAGGCTGTGGATGCCCCATCCCTGGCAGTGTTCAAGGCTAGGTTGGATGGGGTTCTGGGCAACCTGGTCTGATGGCAGGGGCTTGGCACTAGATGATCTCTAAGGGACCTTCCGGCCCAAATCATTCTGTGATTCAATCATACACTACCTGAGAAGGTGACAGTGGCTCAACATCTAGAGAGTACTAAACAACAGGCTTTTGTGAAATGTATTTCTAATGTTCTGTGGAGGCAGCATCAGATTCAGGTGATAAAAAAGACAGTCTAGCTACAGACATTTGCCAGTTCCCTCTTGCCCGTGTGCAGCATTACCCTTTAGAGACCAGAAAAACAGAAAGATGTTTTAGACAAAGGAGCAAGGACAAACAACATCTGTTTTTCATCCTCTGTAGAAATCATAGCATGTTGAGGATATAAAGAGAGCGAGAAAAAGGCATTATGCAGGACTACATTCTTATTTGCTTTCTGTTTTGTGTCATAAGCATTCAGATTCTCTCCAATCTTGGAGATTAAAGATTTTTCTGAAGTTGCTGTATCACTGAAATAACTAGAGGAACAAGAACACATGAAAAACCTGAGACAACCACCCCGTGAGACTCACAATGAAATCCTGAGAACCTGTAGCACAAAGTAGGAAAAAGTGAATTCCTGATGAAGGACCTGTTCACACAACACATCTCATTTACCAACAAGTCTAGCCACAACACAGGTCAATTTTGAAGCCTGCAGCCATCATTTTGTGCATATATACAGGCACAGCATGTAGGGCTCAGTGCTCTTTGCACCAGATCTGAATTGTGTCAGAAAGCTTATCCACACACACTGCTTCAGATCGCTCCCTTCCCGTCTTCTCTCTCCAACATGGCAGAAATAAGTCAAACCACCTTGTAGTGTGCCAGCTGAGGCTGCAGAAAGGCAACACAACTCAGTTCCATGGTAGCACAACTGTTCCCTCCATCCTTCTCCTCACACTAGGGACACCAACGCTTAGAATGCAGAGGAGTTAAGTTTGTCGCTCTGAGGAGATCTTACAGCCCTCTACAGCCATAAATACCTGGAGGCACTTGAAAGACACAGACTTGTAGTGCTGAGGGCCATGATTTTGAGGTGAACTTGCAGTGCTGGGTCAACGGTTGGACTTCATGATCTCAAAGACCTCTTCAAACCAAAATGATTCTACAATTCTGTGATTACTCCAAGTGTTTTGTCACTCTGTCCTCCCAGACAGCTGCTTTCTTTGCCTGCATCTTAAACTGGCTGTTCAAAACATGGGGAAAGTATTAACTGAAGCAGAAACTATCTTCAGACCAAGTAAATACTCAATAATATGAACATCCTAATACTCCTCAGTAATGTGGGATGTGAACATTTCAATGTTATTCACATATATAAAGCAGATATTTATCTCTAAGATGTAACACACAGACATATATATGACAGCTTCTCAAAACAGAAACATGAACACAGTGAAAAAGAGCCCTTTTATGATATTTTTCAGAAGATGATCTCAAAAACCTAGTATTTTCAATCTGGAAAAAGAGTGAAAGGAATTCTTCTAGGCATTTTTCTGACCCAAAAATGGAGACAGGCATTTGGGAGACCTTGCCAGCATTAAAGGCCATCAATACCTGAGAGACTTTTATTATTAAAAGGCTGCAAATCTGATGAACTGAGGGATGTTTAAAACGGATAACAACTGTGAGGAAACACTGATACTGATGGGAAATTGTGCAGGGAATTGAAAGAGCTCTGAGTACCTGATTTCCTAATACCCAGAGCCTCTCTTCCTTTCTCTAAATGCATC
Organism: Upupa epops; assembly: GCA_013397515.1. Lineage (NCBI taxonomy): Eukaryota > Metazoa > Chordata > Aves > Bucerotiformes > Upupidae > Upupa > Upupa epops. The sequence continues at coordinate 206,062 of VZRI01000219.1, forward strand.
ACAAGATGGAAGGAGATTCTTACCTGTCTCCCAGAACGTAAGGAAGAAGACAGAACCACATCACCCTAAAACTGCTGTACCTTATCCCTGAAGTTTTGGGGTTTTGTGGAACTGCACACAACCATTTTCCTCCACACCAACCTGAAACCTTTATTTCAGCACAGTGCAAATAAAACCTCTTAGTTCTACCTAGAATTTCTACAAGGCTTTCTAATTTTATCTGAACATGGAACTCAAATCAAATGCAGAGGACTGAAACCAAAGGTTTTTACTAACTACTCACTCATCTAAAATAACTGAGTGCAAGGCCCAGGTTTGCCACAACCTCCTCTTCTTGTGAAAGAAAATAGGAAACTACACAACAGTATGCTAGAAAGTGAAAACTGGCTGAAGGAAGGTGTTTTATCTGATGGTTTAAAAATTCAAAGAACAATTTTTCAGAGGAAAGCAAAGCCACACTGACCAAAACTGTTCAGGCTGGTGTCTAACAGCATCAAGTGTGACACTCTGTGGCTGGGCAAGAATGAAAGGACTCTGGAGAACACCGAGTTCAGTTACCAAAGAGACCAGAAACAACACACTGCACTCTTTCTTGAACCTTGAAAAGGAACTTATCACAGAATCTCTTTGATTGGAAGAGACCTTTAAGACCATCAAGTCTAACCACTAACCCAGGACTGCTAGGTCACCACGACACCATGCCACTAAGCAGCACTATATCCACACGTCCTTTAAATTCCACCAGAGATGACTTCATGACTTCTCTGGTCAGCCTGTCCCAATGTTTCATTGAAGAAATTCTGCCCATTATCCGCTCTGTACCTCCCCTGGCACAGCTTGCAGCCATTTCCTCCAGTCCTATCACCTGCTACCTTGGAGAAGAGGCTGTCTACTCCTCACTCCAACCTTCTTCAGATAGTTGTAGAGAATAATGTTTCCCCTCAGCCTCCTTCTCTCCAAGCTAAACAATCCCAGACTAAACACTACTTTTCAAGCAGTGTTGCCACATAATCAAAGAAAAAAGGATAGCTCTGGCAAAAGAATGACAGCACTCAAAGGCAGCGATACCTTACATGGAACTTGTGTAGCTGAGTAATCTCTGAAATAATGCTCTGTTAGAGGCTGTGTGACAATGCTCAGACACAGCTTTAAAGTCAAACACACTTCCAAGTCAAAAAGCTTTAAAAGGCAGTTGCAGATAGGTGAAAAGCCAAGCAGAATGATAAACATTTTCAGCCTATATTGGGGCTCCCCATGATAGGTGGGTTCTGATGCACCTTACAGGTAACATTGAAATTACGATCGAATTACTACAGGACACTTTCAGCTACCCAAGGAAAACAGCAGATATTTGGCTCAACAGAGAGAAAGCAACAGCACCGAAAGCAGATAATGGATCTGCAAAGTATCTTTAACAGGCAAACAAGTCAGAATTTGTGCTTTACAGGATATCAACAGCTAATGTGACATGGCTACAATATCAGGCATGAAGTCTGCCACACACTGTGACTCTTCATTCGGAAGTTAGGCAGCTCAGGCAGGATATCCTGCATGTCCCAGTTTCTTTCTTTCACACAGAATTAACAGGTGGTTTCAAGTCAGAAGTAGAGGACATGCCGGGGAGAACCTAAACAAAGAATATCCCTGCAGAAATCTTGCACATGCCCACTCCCATCTGCATTTCACCTGCCAGAGACCAGATGCTGAAGATACTGGAACAAGCTGACAGGCAGAACTAGAAAGTTATTCTAATTATCACAAGTATTTATTTATGGATCAAAGCATCTTTAAACTAAACACTGCCACGTTAACTTTCTTTCTCATCAATCATTCTTTTGACCACATCTGCTTTCAGGAACATTATTGAAACAAAGACCAATAATTTCAGGACAGAGAACAAGGACTGGCAGCACTCTTTAACACAGGTTTCATTAAAACTAGTAAATCAGTATATTACTTGCATATCATAATAACCAGAGACAAAGGCTACCTCCTTCCAGAGATATCAAGACAGTCTTTCAGTTTTGAAAAATAACATTACAGCCAGCTCTAGAAAAACCTGTAAAGCAGGTGCCTAACAGTAAGCTTTCTTAAAATTCTGTCTCACTTCACTGGAGATGGTAAAAAAATATTCACTCCCAGAAAGAGTTATTAGTACAGCATTCACAGTGTTTGTGGAAAGCAAAATATCAGAGGAGAGAGAGAGACACACAAAACCAAAGAGCAATGTGAAAAAGTATTCCTAACTCAAGGCAGCACTTAAGCATGTACTCAATTTTAAGTACATACTTTAAACTCTGTTTAAGTGCTTTCCTGAGTTGAAGCCAAAGAATTTTATCAGATGTTAATAAAAAAAGATATTGGCAGCACTCATAGCATTCTGTTTAATATTGCAATGCTAAAAGGTTATTAACAGACAAAAATGCTGTATGAGGCTGAGACTGCATGTTCTTATAAGAATAAATTACAACTGGCCTGGCTACTGCACTACTGCATTGAATTCATGTAATCGTAAAATAAATGGAAGTGAACAGGTTGAGATCATGGAAGCAAGTTTTCAAACAAGTTTCAAGCAAGCAAATATCTTAATGCACATGAAAAAATATAGTTATGCCATACCAATAGATGTTTAAAGGAAATTGAGTCAAACAGGAGGGCACAGCAATGGCACAGAATTTAGGCATACTACATCTGCTAAAGCAGAGCTTACTGAACGAACATCAGTATCTGGCCAGCAAGAAGGAACTAGACAGATCAAAGTAATAAGTTTTTCTATAAGAATAGCAGAGAACATACTACATTGTTGAAACCCCACGAATACAAACCCAAACCATGAGAATACAATGGGGTTACAAGTAGAGCGTTCTCTTCCACACTTCAGGACCAAGCATACAAAGGTGAGACTAATAATACCAGTATTTGTACTGCTAAAGAGAAAGAAGTCTGTTAAGATCAGTATTTTTAATTGCTTCATTTACAAACTGTAATCAAGAGTCAGCACTGAGCATTTTAGAGATAGCTGGCATAAGTGGTATCAGGGTCCACAGCTTGAAAACTTGTGATGTTCAATTCAGAAAAGAGAGATCAAGTTAAAAACAGTCCAGGCCAACTTTACAGAAGGCCTGAATCTCAGAATGCAAATACTGAACTAATGAAAAAAATAGTGAAAGATTTAACCATGATCAAGACACAGTTAGACCTTAGAAAAGGAACATTGAGCCTAATACAGCTGATGGGAAATAAACAGCAGTCAACATATAAGAATGATATCTAGAGAGCTGTGACAGAATCAGAAAAGCAAATAAACAAAGACATAAAGCCAAACAAATTCCTGATGTGTGTCTAAAGCAAGTAAGCAAAATACAAAAGAGAAAGAGGATAACGACCACTTAAAGAAACAATATGATTGTGTTGAGCAAGTTTTCAATGAAAAAATCAACCTTATCTAAATACTTGTCCTGATCCCACAGCTCTTTTCAAATAACAAAAATGTGACATTGCCAGGAATGAGTGGATCAAAAAGCTACTGCAGTAGCAAGTTAAGGAGAAATGCATCAACAGGATTGCCTGGAACACACCTAGCGTTTTTGGAAAAGCTGCCATTCAAATGTTTGAACTCCTTCAACAATCCATTGTAAAACAGCTGCATCACAACACACAGAAACACACCAACTCCATACAGACACTATAGCTTTGTCTGTTTCTGTGTTTACTCTCTGTACCATGACTACTTTCTCACTGCACAAAATAAATCCCCCATGTGCATTGGAATAAAAGACCTATCTGCAACCATCCAGTTCTCAAGTCTCTCTAGAACTCCACAAATTCCCTGTCTGAAGCACAAAAAGCGCAACCTGATGTCATTCAGGCTTAGACATCAAATACCAAGGCTCTGGGAGTTGATGCTCTCCTCTAGAAAGCTGGCTTGCACAGCTTATTACTGCATGTGAACATCTTATGTACAATTACAGAACCATTGAGGCCAGAAAAGTCCTCTCAGGTCATCCAGTCCAGCCCATAACCTGACATCACCATATCAGCCAGACCAGGGCACTAAGGGCCACAGCCAATCTGTCTTTAACAGCCTCCAGGAATGGGGACTCCCCCACTGCCCTGGGCAGTCCATTCCAGGCTCTGATCACCCTTTCCATGAAGAAGGGCTTCCTAACATCCAACCCAATCCTCCCCTGGCAGCTTCAAGCCCTGTCCTCTCATCCTGTCAGTGGTTGCCTGTGAGAAGACCTGGACCTCCACCTTTCTACAACCTCCCTCCATGGAGTTGTAGAGAAGGAGAAAGTCCCCTTGAGTCTCCTCCAGGCTAAAAAACCCCAGCTCCCTCAGCCTCTCCTCATCAGCATTTCCCTCCAGCCCCTTCCCCAGCATTGTTGCTCCTCTGGACCCACTCCAGCCCCTCAATCTCTTTCTTGAAGCGAGGGGCCCAGAACTGCCCCCAGTACCGGAGGTGAGGTCTTGCCAGTGCCCAGTACAGGTGGAGAATTACACACTGCATTCTAAAGAACATTTGTTTACATCTCAGGTACCTGTATTATCTTTTGGGGTTTGCCACTAGGGAATGAGGCCCCTTCCAGCTGCTCAGGTACCATCAAGCCTGAAGAGAAAATAAATATTTGCAAAACCATGTTTGACAATTCTCAAAAATAAAAAGACAAATGACTGCTCCTGTGTTTCCTGGGGGACATCACTGTAAGTATCCACTACAGAAAGGAACCCCACAACTCTCAACTGTACAATTTCCAGTATGTCTTCTACACAGAATGTTCTGTAGATGAGACCCTAGTCATATTTTAAGTGAGAGGATACTGTAATGAGAAGTATTTGTCCCTCTCCCATCATTTTCCTCCCTCTCATTTTCATCCCTGAAGTCCTGCCCATTCCATGCAGGAATATGTTTTTGTGGTCATATACCAAAGTGGACGAAAGAACTGGTGCAGTTCCCCAGTCTTGGAATGACTCCTTTCAGCAGCCATGGCCCATCCCTGCATGTGTGCAATGTTTGCAGAATTACAGGGTGAGAAAATTTGCAGAGGTCACGTCAGGACCAAAACTAAGAGGAAAATATCCTGCCACTACTACAGATCTCAGACCTTTAAAGAAGAACAAAACTACCAATGTTTCCCATTGCTACAAGGGCAGAGGGAAACACCACTACATCACACCTTGTCTCTGGTCCTGCTAGTTCTCAACTTTTTAGCTTGGCTAGCCATAACAAGAAGTTTTGCAGATCTCAAACTATCGGATTGTTTGAGAAAGGCTGAGGAAGCTGTGACCTAACAGGTTGTCTATTGGTCGTATTTATTGTAAATGATACCCTTTAGAGCTGTTAATGATTTTGAATGCTGTCACTTTTCCCAGAGAGATGCAGAGGAGAAAGCCAAAGAATTGCTAAACAGACCATGAGACATCAGATGCAATTCAGAGCTGCACTCCCCCATTCCCCACCTGTGAGATGCATCTTTCACACAGTCTTTGATTGTTGAGGAAGCTTGGTCAGGACCTACTAGAATTTTCCAGGGAGATTATTTCTTCAGAGGTGACAGCAAAACCGCTCTTGAGAAGATTACAATTCATAGCTGTATGTTTACATACATGCTTTCTTTAAAAGGAAAAGCTATGTGTGGAGTAGCTACACAGCTACACTTCCTGTGCTTCAGCTGGTGATCAACACACATTCAATACTCAGCCACAGCAATACACCACGTACACGATCTTCAGAAGGCTTCCTCATAAGGATCGAAGTATTCTACAGAAAAAAAGACCCCAACCAGGCACAGTGCTAAAGAAAACCTTGAAGTGTGTGTTCAGGACTTGCCTGCATTCTTCTTTAGTAAGAATGGAGTCTTACTAGAGACTCTACGATCTGGAGTAGTAACTGGTCACACGTGACAGCTACATCTGGTTGTCTCTCCAAGTTCATTGAAAAAAGTTGAGCAGGCCAAGAAAGAAACTTCCAGTGAAGTTATTCTGCCACCTGCTGTTGCTTTTATGGATACACCAGATATCTGTGAGTTATCTCCTCAATGAAAACACAAATCCTAATAAGCATGTGAAGTAATTTCTTACTGGAGAAGAAAATAGCTGATATTAACTAGAAACCATTAATATATTACAAACTTTTTCTCTTGTTGACTTCTCAAGTGCATGGCCCAAAACAGTCTTATTGCTAACATGCCTGTCAGAGAGGGATGTGGGACTACTGGGTACTGGGGGCAGTTGTGGGTCCCTCACTTCAAGAAAGAGATTGAGGCGCTGGAGTGGGTCCAGAGGAGCAACAGGGCTAGGGAAGGGACTGGAGGGAAAGGCTGATTAGGAGAGACTGAGGGAGCTGGGGTTGTTCAGCCTGGAGGAGACTTGGGGGACCTTCTCCTTCTCTACAACTCCATGGAGGGAGGTTGTAGAAAGGTGGGGGTCCAGCTCTTCTCATAGGCAGCCACCACCAGGATGAGAGGGCAGGGCCTGAAGTTGCCAGAGAAGGGTTAGGTTGGATGTTAGGAAGCCCTTCTTCATGGAAAGGGTGATCAGAGCCTGGAATGGACTGCCCAGGGCAGTGGGGGAGTCCCCATCCCATGGCTTGCTGAAAGATTATCCACTTACCTGAAAAATGCCTTCGGGTTGTTAATTATTGTCACTCATCACAAATGCCATTCTGAATGCTACACAAACCGGAGGGCAGGAAAAATTTTTTCAGGAGTAGGAAACACCACAAAATTCTACAAAACGAACAACCATGCAACAGTCTGCTCTGTCCACTACACTGTCCTACACAGGTTTCCTCATACTAACGGACCCAGACAGCTATGGGTGGCCTCTCGTACCAAACAGTATGTGATTAAACTTGCTCAGCACAAGACCAGAAGGGACCACAAGACAAGGCCTCATGGTTAACCACTTTGTATTAAACAGACCTATTTGTCCTACTCCTCCTTTAGAGCACTGTTAAAAGCCTGTTCCACCTTGCCGAGCTTGGCAGCTGCTCACCACCATTTGGAATGAATATTTAGCTGTTCCTTCAGGCTCTCCAGCCCTTTGATATCTCATTGCTGTTACACATTAGACAGTCCTACAACCCTTTTTGCCAAGCAGCACATGCACTGCAGCTTCTCACCCTTCCAAATGAAGCCTCCTGGCAAGTTTTGTCTTCCCCCTCAGTCAAGTAAAGAGATCAGTTCTCAAGACAACAGCTCTGCACCTCACAGCTTCTCAGGGAGTGCCTCAAATGAAAGAGCATCTCACCCACTTCAGGAAGCTCCATGTAGCTGTGCCTGCTCTGCTGAGGTGGGAAAGAGGTAAACGAGTGAATTAGATGAGCTCGGCAGTATTTTTGCCTCTTGCTTCCCTGCTTTCTAGTAGCTTTGTCTCATTGCTGAGCCGACTGAGCAGACCTGCAATATTATTTCACATTTTACATTTCAAAATGTAATTCTATTTATAATTTGCATACCAGGGCAAGGTGTTTCTAACTACCTCTTGGAAGTGTTTATACATCCCTGGACTTCAACTCCCTCCCATATTAAATAGTTTGTATGCAAGAAGTATTATCTGACACATTGCGGAGCAGAGTATTAAAAGTGAATTAAAAAAAACAGGCAAAGAGAACCTGTAGCAGAGCTAGACCCTAATACAGTCCTTGGTCTGTCATTCCTTTGTAATCAATACTAAATAAACCTGTGAAAAAGCACATGCATGCATAAAAATCAATTATAAAAACAGGTTTTTTTGCTAGATCTGATTTCAGAGTTCTGTTTTCTGTACTGAAGTGGAAGGTCATCCTGTACAAACTTAGTGTTTTTTCTGCTCCTGAATTTTGTTATCCTTTGCTGCATGTGTATAATGAAGAATTCATGCAGATGTGTTCGTTTTTACAAGTTCATTTCCTTGTCTGTGCAACAGATGGAAGAAGCCAAGTAGCATTTCTTCAAGCCTGCCCTGTTGCATTCTAAAGTGATTAATATGGGGTTTTTCCCCCATAAGGTATTTTCCCATAGGAATTCCCATAAGGAATGTTATTCCTTATAGCACCCTGGCCATATAATTATTGCCCCTTTCAACAAGGCAGATAATTAGATACTTTTTCCCTGAAGCCAGATCATCTATTGATAAAACCAGATGTACCTACCTCAGCCACACCCTAGGACTTGATTAATCTGTTCTCTGACCTGTTCTTCATCACACTCGGGGCTTCAGCTTTGAAAGGGAACACGCCTGGACAGTGCGTTAGAAGAAAGGTCAGGCAGATGACATCTCGGAGCTATATTGTGGCTAGACTGCCTGTCCCCGCCAGGGATTGAAAACGTTCAATATCTTGCATTTGACAGTGACAGAAGTTACACAGCACAGCCTCTACAAGAGCAAAGGCATCTCAGATGCAGTCATTATTACAACTGTTAACAAATGACTGCCAGAAGCAAGACAGAAGAAAATCCAATCCAACTGGTCAGTTCCTGGTCCAGTAAAATAGTTCACGATAGAGCCACATCAGGAAAACAAATAAATCATCATTTCCCCACCTCCTCTTTCATTTGGAGCTGCTAGCTTTTGAGTCCAAAAGAAACACTTACAGTCTCATACCCACTCACTTATTCCTTTCTTTAATATATATGCTAAGAATTTAAAGATGATGGAGTAGCAGAAATGCTAATTCCTAGTGTGTTCAAAAGCATCCAAAGACCTTATCGAATCTACTGTATAATTTCCCATACACTGACAAATTGCACTGCTGTATCAACTACTGGGCAGACTCAAGAAATTCTTTATACCACCACTGAACTCCACGCATCGCTGTGACTGACTTGTTAAACTGCAGTAAGTGCAACAGAAACGAAGGGGAAAGCAAACCCCCTTTTGCCACATTAAATTTATGACTTTTATGGGAGAAAACAGATACGTCCTTTTGGAATTTACCTAGGGGACACAGACCTTCACGCAAAAAAAAAAGCACAGCATGTTGAAACCATGGGTTTGCATCTCACTGATGACATCCCCTTTCCAGCAGTGATCTTTTACTTCTGGGCATGGGCTCAGACCTGACTCAGAGGGAAGAACTGCCTCTAACCCAAGTGCCAAGAACAGCTCCTGGAGTACAGATTTGTTACCCACACACCCGCTCTGCAGAGGAGAGCGGCTGCCGATCCACTTGCTGTCCAGACTCAGCCTTAATTTGCAAATTGTGACAAAAATCACAGCCTGAGGCAGTGCGACTTGCACATTATGCACCTTTCATTAAAGGCAGAGTAAATGCAGTAACCTATTAATGAATACATCTTGCAGGGCCTGAAAAATGTGAAAACAAACATTTCATAATATATATATATAAAGGCTTTCTAATTAATATCCTGTTTTGAATACATGGTTGATCCACAGCAGCCCCTGGCAACAGTCTGCCAACATCTCAGCCCAGCAAGCTCAGACGCTTCTGGCAGTGCTTCCATTCCTCCACACATCAACAACAAGCCTATTTATTATCCAGCTTGCCTGATCTATAGTGCAATGCAGCCAGGACCTGAAGCTATTTCCTTAAGATTGAATGAGTCAGGACATGAAAATGATTAATCAACATGAAGAGGTTTAAAAGCTGCAAGAAAACTGCTCTGAGGAAAGCCTCTGTAAAGCAAGGATTGCAGCACTTGGAAAGCTGGGACTTTCCACAGGCTGATACTACTGGGATGATTTACTGTTTTTCTCCCAACATTGTGATAAGAGCGATAGCCAGATAACTGATGGCTATTTTCTTTGATGCTGCATCAATCTGAGAGGTCTACTGGGTACAACTACGGAATCTTCAGACAGTGAACACAACTTTGCTGTGCCTGTGGCCCAGGCAGAATGAAAACATGTCAGTGCAATGCCAAGACCAATCCAGCACACAGCACATCTTGTCAGGATGCAAAGCAAACGAAAAGCAAACCAACACCTAGCCATGAGCCACTGGTGATGCTGATGTGGTAGGGTGGAAAACACCATGTAAAGGCACTAAATGACATGGCTTTAATTTTGCTACAATGCTGGTGCCTTGCACCAGCACCCATTGCTCAGCTTAGAAGAAACAGAAGCTAGGAAAGGTGCTGATTCCTGTGCTTTCTAGAGCTGCAAGGTATATTGTACAGTTAGCACCTTTTACAGTTGGTTTCTGTGTCTTAAACTGCAAAGGTACTCCAGGGCAATGCATTATTTAAAGAGAAGAGAAAGAGAAAGTCAATAGTTCTGAGAGCTGGCATTAAGCTACTCTACCGTGAAAGCACAGGCAAAGCCAAGCAACATGCTTAGGAACAACTCAGAAGTATTTGCTGTCCTTCAATTTCAAACCATTTCCCTTGTGACAATAAGCTTGCAATGGTGAAAATTCTTACTCATAATCCCCTCCTTTTATCTGTATATTTGTTAAAAACCATTTCTGCACGTATACACACATATCCTTTATATAGGGAATGCCCTCCCAATTGTAAGGAAATGCAGAGTTTCAAATACTGCCATTGTTACAGCTTCAGAGAGCAAGTCTCACCACAGGGATTAATTACAACATGGACAGGGCAAAATGATCTTTATGCTACCTCATCACAGAGCTGTTAAACTACTTCTGGCTGGGCTCTTGTCAGTAAACATTACATCTTCAAATGCTGGATAAGTGATGGCATTTGTAACCTTTGCCAAGCCAGTAAAGGGCTGAGATTTCCAATACATTTCACATGAATATGAAAGAACAACTGGATGACAGTCATTTCTAAGCACCTGCCATCTGGCAATAACCAGTGATCCCAACAACTATAGTTTACTATGTTTTGACTGAGTGAACAGTCACTGCCAAGATTAGACTCTTGATTTAAACTAAGAAAACAACATGTTTTCCTTGCCCTTTCATTCTTTGCTTCCTCCTTACATCCTTCATGTTAGCTACATTGAGTTACAGTAGTCCCGTCTACTCAGCAAATCTTCTGACATTTAAATGGCCAGGGATCATCACCTTAAACAGATTCAAAATAGTACATCTGACTGACTTTAGGTACTAAAGGTACTCCTCCCTCTCCACAAAATGAGGAGAAACTCAGTCTCAGAAGTACTTTGGGAATGCCAATGTGTGTTTTGGAGTATGTAACCTACCACACATAATACTGGTCAGTATGGTCACTCCTAAAGAAAGGGATACTTGGTCTTTATGACTTTGACAAGTAATACACCAGTAGGAAAAAATCAGTAGGACACCCAGTGGTGATGGTTTTACTTAAACTGGTCCTATATCATTCTCTTTAATAGCTGACCGTGATGAAAGAGCGCCCTTGGAGACTTTAAGGAAGGCTGAATTTATAATGTAAGCTCCTGGAAGCTTTCATCACCTCAAATTAAGAAGTGATTTTGATCAGTACAGAGGACCTAAAAGGATGAATTCTGCACAAGTTTACTGGCTCCCACTTCCTTCACAACCTGCTCACACAGAACAGTGTGACATTTGTCTTATTCCAACGTATTTCTCTTATCTCTCACAGTGAGACATTTCTCTTATTCCAAGATAATCTTAAATTCAGCAAAGCACAATCCTATCTCCTCTCCCTACCAGCGCTTGGATACAAGTACACACATACATGACTTGCATCCTATATTCAGGGGAGCAGGGTGATACGATTCACTGTGGTCTCTCTCAGATTTGTTCTCTAGAAATTCACAGAAGACCCACAGGAGAAGTTGCAAGGCACCCAGTATGCATTGCATCTTCTCTTTAGTGTCATGCAATCCTCTCAGCTTCACATGAAAGCTGGCTCTAGATCAGGATTTATTGCCTTAACAAAAGCAGCACATAAAAGAAGAAACAGCTAGCCAAATGGCTCAGTTCACCTTTCACTGGGGGTTCCTTCCCTCAGATCAGTGTAGAGGATTTCTTCAAGCTGGGCTGGACTCAATACCAACTCCAGGGTTATCGAATGCAGCATGATGCTCAGGTGATCAAAGGCAATTTTACTGTACCTATTCCTATTAGGCAAAGATGTTCCAACTTCTATCTGCTCCAGGGGATAATACTTCAGTTCTTTCTGTTTAGAAGTGAAGGTGAACCTCATACAGCCACTATAATTATTGAGTGGCCTGTATATAAGGCAAACGTAACTAGCAAAATCTCACCACATGAATGAGCCACACACTCCACTTCCTCTCTGTAGAGCAGTTCAAAGCTTTGCTTTCAATTCCATAATACTCTGAGTGATAACTGAGACACAGGTATGCCCCTCAAAGTCTTACAGACGATGAAGCTGCAGTTCAGATGCAGAACAAGGACAAGTTGTTTTTTTGCAGAGGGTCTCTGGACACAAATCTCAGGTCCATGTGAGCATATTGTACACACTGCTTTCTCACTCTTCCAATAAACTACCACCCTTCATTTACAATAGTTCACACAAAACAGTAGAACACACAGTTCTTGGAAATCATTTCAACATTTCTCTTTATTCTTTTTTTTTAATCTATTTTTAGCAAGCGTAAGGTGACTAGAAAAACACACCTCTTCTTTAGGAAATTAGAACTGCAAAAATGAGTGTTTGAAATATATAAAGTCTATAGTGGAACAGTTTTGTGTTAAAGTCTGTATCTCTATGTTTTCCAGAGGTGAAGCACAAACATCAGCACCTTGCCAGGGAGTGTGACTTAAAGACACCTAAAGCAGAGACTTTGACCACATTTTAAGGCAGACTGAACACAGAGTGAGCGTTCCTGGATCAGTATCACAGTCTACAGCAAAGTTCTTAGTCAGTGTTTAAAGTTTTCATTTAAACTTAGATTTCAGCCTCACTAATTTCAGTTCTCACAAATAAAACAATATTTGAGGGGAACCCATCAAGGTGCATTACTCAAACCCACCTCTCGCAACAGAGTTTTTACACAGCAACATAAAGATTTTGTTTTACTTGAAGACTACAAATGCTTTAGTGGGGGCTGTTCTCAGTAAAGTTTTATTTGCTAGAACTCAGCTCGGCACAAACTGGTAACACAAGGGTGCTTTAGCAAAGGAGTTGATTAGCCGTAAGTAAAGCCCCGCAACACTGCGGGTTCCACTTATGCACTGGAACTCACTGGAATCTCATCCCTCAGAATATAAACAGTTGTCACAGCACTCATGGGAGTATTTTCTCCCTCACCACTCCATTGTGAGGAAGGGTGAGTAAGGCAGGAGAGGAGGAGGTGGTGCCTTATTCTGAGCTAAACAAAACACAGAGGACAGACAGATCTGATGTAGTAAATCTTATGTTCCTTAGTGCTTGCCATCTGGCAAGTGATCGGTGGCTCATGTGAAACGAGTGGGTGGTCATGGTCCGGTTTGTACTAGACATTTTTTTGGGATCATGGAAAAACAAAACAAAACACTGCAATTGGCACCGACCGCTACTCTTGTTAGAGGCTTTCAGCAGGCAAAGAACCAAACAAAACTGAAGACTAACCTCTGCCCCTCCTGCAGAACTGGTCACAATTTGAGGAGGAGATAAAAAACAAGCTTGTGTAAGAGAGGGAAGATTTGCAATGCCTCCGGCTCTGTCATTCTGTTTGGAATAAAGCGAGAGGAGATTTCAGCCCTTAGGACAACCGGCAACTTTACCTTCCCTGCTCTAATTCACCCTTCTACAAATGTGAACGCTGGAGCCACAAAAAGCACAGGGAATTTACAGCTCTGATCTACTTTTCTGGATAGATCTGATCCTAAAATGTTGATCTGACATTACAAAAGGTTATTATCTGAAAAAAAAAAAAGACAACACATTTTATCCTCGCACAACAGTCTCAATACAGGGATAGGAAAACAACCACATGCAGGACACAAACTGGGGGTTGGTGCAGCCTTTAAACTTGTGTCAATAACATCTGTGGAAAGTGAAAGCTCTTTCATAAACCTGTATTTATAGATTAACAACAATGCTTGCCAGCAGGTTTTCTACATTATGGAATTATGTTTCAAAGGTTATCCTGCTGAAAAAGAGCCAAATGCTACAGCATACGCGTTGTTTCAGGTTTAATGCAATGCAGACTTCTCAAGCACAAAATACCTTTAAAGGAAACCATATGGTAACCGGCAGACTCGCCTTTCCTTAACAACCTGGAATGCTTTCATTCTCAACTTCAAGTTAACAAGGGTTCAGGACTGGGTATGTAAAAATTCCTTTTATTTCCAAGAACACCACTCCTTCAGCACATGGCAACACTGTGAAAGAGCACCGTTAGACACTTTTAATGCGACACACTGACTCTCTGAGCACCTTTAACTCAGACCTCAGCCTCAGCCTGACAATAAAAGCAAACCCCAACTCCTGTTTGCTCAAATACCATCAAAGCACCTAGAGAAAGGCAAATGTCACTCTACTCTGTTGCCAACATCAGGAAATTAATATTGAAATAATATTCATTTATTTACTTTAAAATATTTGCTCAGTAGCTTATAGTTTTGAAATAAAGGATTTGAACAAACAAATCTTGTGAGTTCTCAACAGTTTTCTTTTCAGAACCCAAAATTTATGTGGGAACACTGCCTAAGTATCCAGACAAAAACATGAATCTGACCAAATCGGTCAGATTAATAAAAGAAAGGAAAAGACCTTTCTATAGAACTTCTTTAACTTTTTAATCTACAATACTATTTGCAACAACTCTGGAATAAACAATTACAGACCAAAGATACAACTTTGTTTATGGTTCCCTTCAACTTCCCAGTTTGTAGGGATACACCTGGCTTCTCGAGATCCCAGGGGGAGCTCATAATACCAGCAGAAATAAAAGGGCATTTTCAGACTTGCTGACTACACGTATTTAACACAGAGGGTCATGTGTGTGGGAGATGATGAGTTTTTGTGACTGCACTTCAGTACAGAATCACACACTGAAAGTCATTACCGTAACTGTGTACTGGAGAGTTCTGGATGTTGTGAAAGACAAATTGCTGGCACAGCACAGTAGTTCAATCTACACAGACACTCGCCTGTCCTTTAATGAACAACTAGTATAGGTAAGGATGCATTAAGTTAAAATTACTATGGCTTGCCTAGTTGTGCAGTCTTGAACCAACAGGAAACCTCTTTCATCCATCTGATAATAGGTATCAGTGACAAAGCCTTTTTAGAGGACATGCTGTATTTGCAGAGGTTTAAAATACATCGACAGCTTAATGATAGATACTCTCAACCAATGTTAGCCTAGCAATAGCAGACAACTAGCAGCCCTGTCTAGGTCTGACCAGCTGCAAGACAACCCTAACTTACAATTCCCCCGAAGACCTTTATTCATAGATTCATAGAATGGTTCAGGTTGGAAGGGCCCTTAAAGATCATCTAGTTGCAACCCCCCTGCCACGAGCAGCGACACCCCCCACTAGACCAGGTTGCTCAAGGCCCCAGAAACAGTCTTCCCAAACAAAACCAAGGCATAACAAACACAGCAGTTACACAGCACTGAAACCATTCTAAACCTGTAACCTCACTGCAGTCAGGCTGCAGCACAGAATCAGGCAACACCGGTGCCAGCTCTACCCCCCTACAAGAGCAGGGAAGTGTGAGTGGTAGAGATGCCTGTGAACACAGCACATGGCTGTAGCTGTAGGTTGTTCATGCACACTGCACCTCCGCTCACAGCAGTGCTGGGGACACACCATGAAAGTTCTAATGAGGAAATCTGCCTGTTATAGGGTCACATATTTCAGTAGCAGCACTTGTTTGAAGACACTAATTCTGAGGAAGTGATGGAAAATACATAGCTGGTGGCCTGAGAGACAGTGCATTTATCTGATTTTAATAAAGGTAAAGCAGCATTTACAAAATGCTTTTTCCTACTTACAAAAATAATTGTCCAAATGTCTCTGAACAAGCCCAGAGGATTTCACAACTGAATGGGGAACCCCCAAGCTAAATACTTCTTCAAGTAACAGAAATTATAATGGAATACTATACACAGCACACATGGCTTTTCAGAAAGCATCAGACTTTGCTGGTCTATATATAAAGCAGCAGGCAAAGCAGAAAGCCAGCACAATTACATAAACATTTAAAAAGTTCTGAAGAACAAAAGAAAAAGAAAAACAAACAACAAAAAACCCCAAATTGAAAACCCAGCAAGACCGAGCTGTTGAATCTCTTTGCCAATATAAATGTCCAGTGGTGCTCAGTGAAAACGATAAAAAGGAAGGTTGCTGAACTGTTCACTGCTGTCTACCCTGCTCTATGGGAGTTGTTCTTCCCCTGAGGCGCATGATCCTAAATGAAGGATGGGTATTTCTCAACTCTAACAAGCCACCCGTGTTACCAGGGTAAGTCCAGGGCAATCATTGTCACCAGCTGTAGAGAAAGCACCCTTCAAAACTATTTTGATATCTAAAGTTGCTCTTACAGTCATTAAGAAAACTGCTTTGGGTTAAAACACACACCATGCTAAGAGCTGTTATACTGAGATCTTATTTTCTACAGAAACCCTACATACCTAGCTCCACAGGCTCTCTTTAGGATGGGCTTCCACACTTCTTACATGACTGTAATGTGACACTGATGCTAAATAGAGGGTTCCTGTTTTAGTCTGCATTACACCAACAGCGTCACTATTCCCTTGAAAGCAGGTGGCAGAAAGAACACAAGCAGTTTGTGGGAAGAAAAAATGGCATTGATTACAGAATCACAAAACTATTGAGGCTGGAAAAGATCTCTAAGATCATCCAGCCCAGCCCATGACCTAGGATCACCACCATCAGCTAGACCAGGGCACTAAGGCCCACAGCCAGTCTGTCCATAAACATCTCCAGGGATGGGGACTCCCCCACTGCCCTGGGCACTTCATTCCAGGCTCTGATCATCCTTTCCATGAGGAAGGGCTTCCTAACATCCAACCTAACCCTCTCTCTCATCCTGTTCCTAGTTGCCTGGGAGAAGAGCCTGATCCCCACCTGACTACAACCTCCCTTCAGGAAGTTAGAGAGCATGATAAGGTCCCCCATGAGTCTTCTCCAGGCTAAACAACCTCAGCTCCCTCAGTCCCTCCTCATCAGATTTTCCCTTCAGTCCCTTCCCCAGCCTCATTGCTCCTCTGGACCTGCTCCAGCTCCTCAATTACTTGAAATGAGGGGGGCAGACGTGCCCCCAGTACTCACCACTGCCCAGTACAGGGGGAGAACTACTTCCTTAGCCTTGCTGGCCACACTATTGCTGATCCAAGCCAGGATACCACTGCACAATTATTCCAGTAATTGTCTGCTTGGAGACATTACAGAATTATGACTTCAAAAAAGTCCACAAAGTAAATACAACTGTTTACATCTGGAGGTTACAGAATGACTACTGCCTGTAAATACAGGTTCTGTAAAGTCACTGCGTGTAACAACATCTGAGATGAGAAGAAAGCTTCAAGAGCGCACGCTACCCAGCTGTCCATCACATCTTCTCAGAAATTACTAATCATAGGAGAAGGGGAAATGGCCTCAAGCTGCATCAGGAGAGGTTTAGACTGGATCTTATGAAGAAGTTCTTTCCTGAGAGAGTGGTTGGGCTCTGCAACAGGCTGCCCAGGGAGGTGGAGGAGTCACCATCCCTGGAGGTGTTTAAAAAACAAGTATCTAGGGCACTTGAGGCCATGGTCTAGGGACCAGGAAGATGTTGGGATGAGGGCTAGACTTGGTGATCCTGGAAGTAATTTCCAGTCATGAGGATCCCATGATTCTAAAAAGCCAAAGGCCACAGTTTTGATAACAAGAACAATACAATAAGCAAAATTCAGCAACTACAACAACAGCTTAGTGAGTTAACATTTGTGTGAAAGACAAAAAGAAATACTTTAATCACAGCAGCTAGTCAGGCCTTAGCTTAATCCTTCTACATAAAAGTTGCCTTTAAACCTCCTGCAGGGTTTGCCAAAACTCTATTCCAAGACCTACTGCCTTTTCATATTGGGGATGTCTTACATATCAAGCATTTCCGTGAAGATTGCCCTCCCAAACCCAGTCCCAGCTCCACTTCTCCTAGACTATTTAGCCAACTCATAGCCTGATACCAAGCAATGCTGTCACTTCAGACTGGCTGCAGCAAGAAGCAACCTGCTTAAAACAGAGAGCATACCCAATCCCAGTCTGTTCTGTATATAGTAGTAACAATCAGTCAGGAAAAAGTACCAAAAAGGGGAAAAAAGTCAGTTTCAATGACTGAAGAGATTAAGGAAAGATTTAAAGAAGTGCATTGTTTCTTTAAATAACAAATTGAAGCACAAGAGAAGAGACATGAAGCACTAACAATCCACCTGTATCAACAAGAGAAATCATTTATTCTTCTACAGAGAATTCTATTTTGGGGGAGATTTGTTTAATCCTTTCGAATTACCTCAGGGAACACTGGCCCATACTAAAAGGTGTGCTTTTTGCCTATATGAACTTCACCAGATGACTTCTTGGGTTTTTTTCTTTAAAAAAAAACAAACCACCAACCCAAAAAAACCCCTCAGTATCCAGATGAAGAGAAGCACTGAAGAAAAACAAACAGTGGAGGAGGACCCGCTCTGGTTCAGAGCACTGGACAGCTCAAACATCTACTATGGGAGAACAGAGGGCTATATGAACCCTGCTAGGATTTGAGTTTGTGGCTCTAGCGAAAGAAGGATTGAAAACTAACACAGAGACCACATGAGCATTCTCTCCCTACAACACCATATTGGACATGTTGACATACCGTCCTTACCAGCAAACTGTAACACATTATAAAAAAAGCCAAACTGGAATTTTGGAAGCCAACAGGAGGCAGTAGTACTTAGGAGCAGCTGAAAAGTTGTCCTTTTGCCTTGTAATCAATTTTCTGTTAGGGTGCTAATGAAAAAATACTGATAGTCGCTCCTCAATCTTTCAATTTTGAAAAAGAAAATATTCTTAGCAGCATCCTGTAGCTCAACACCAGTCTCTAAGTAAGGTCTGTCAGACTGGCTGATGAAACAAAAGGCATTTTCCTGGGACAGCTACAGGAGCTGTTTAAAACCAGCTGCTATCAGAATTGTGAAATCAGCAGAAAAACTGAAGGCTTGAGGAAAACTCTGGAAAAGATCCTCTGTTTATCAATACTTCGGTTCACATTCGTAGCTGTCACATCACACAATTACAGTGTTTTAATAATCCCTTGGAGGGATTACTAACACTGGGATCAAATCTAACACAAGGACAGCGTGCAGAGTGAGACTGTGGTTTGCTGATTAATTCTCAGGCTGCTGCTAAACCCCTGTGGATCTGAGTCAGATAATACCTATGCTGCAGCAGGTATCAATCCTCGTGCACAATCCACATGGCAGATGTCTGTCCCAGAAGCTGATTACAACCTCTGCCTGTATTGGGTGGATTTGAACCCCCAGTTCAAAAAGAAAATGTTCTCTAGTCAGACTATGACTTCAGATGAAATCCAGACTCTGTCTCCTTCCTGCTCCTCTTTGACCTCTGCAGAGTGAAAAAGTAAACAGGGAAAATTCTTAGTGCTGAAAACTACACAACGAGTCCTGCTGCTGTAATGCAGTGAGGACAGAACTCCTTGCCCCATTACCACCTTATATATAGGTGTTAAATACAAAAACTCCGATTTGCACAGAATGACATTCTTAGCAGGATCTAGGGCTGTCATTTCAAAACAGTGCTCTAGTGGATTCAAATCTGACTCTGCACTGGCCACTCTCAGCTCTGAAGAATGATGCCTTATGCCTGCAGTAGACAGGGGCCTTCACAGGATCTGTTACCATTTGCATTACTTTAACATCTATAAATTCTATTCAGAGATCACAATTCCTGCACATCCTGCACTGAACAAGCCCAAATGAAGATACAGACACCACACTCAGTTATGCAGGCAGCTTTGAGGCAGTTGTGCCTGCTGCACGCTGTGGGTGTAGCAGTAGCCTGTCTTCACCAGTAAGTCAGCATCAACTCCCTGATAGCAAGGACATGAGAGCACACTTATTTAGAAAGTGGCTGAGCTATTCCTCTTCAACTTTCTTAGCACCTACAGTCGTTACACTAGCAATGTGAGAGGCACACCCCTAGTTATTCCCACATCTTCATGAATTTGCCCGATTTCATTTGCATGGCTTCATTTCTGCAGGGGTTCTTCCTTTTCATTTTCAATAATGGAAAGAAAAATCTTGAGTTTAAAATTCTTCCGGCAGTTGTTCTGAAATGAATAGAAATACACTTTTCAGCCACCAGTAACACAGTTCTTCCTCTAATTGCAGATTCTTCTATTTGCTGATTTCCAAGCTACTCTGAATAAACTCCAATCTTTTGGTCAATTCATCAGTAACACATGGAAAGAATAGAAATATAGAAACCACATCTCTAATAAGCTAAAGGAGCTACAGCATTCCCTGAGTGATTGAAGTTCTTACAGAGCTGGATGCCAGGATGAATATAGCCAGGAAAGCTGATAAGCAAGCCAGCCCTAACACTGACTTAGCTACATCCTACTGTACCACAGCTTTGGGACTGTGTTAACCCAATAAAATCAGAAGTGGTTGGACATAAAATGTTATTGTCTCCAGAGGAGAAACAAAGCCCCAAAACACAGCACAGATGTTAAAACATAGTGATCTAGACTATGGATACTGCACTCTGCAGCAGCAATGAGGAATCTGTAGTCCCATCAGGCATCCCAGATAATCCATGGGTCAAATGCACATTTGATGGGCCCACCTAATACACTGTCACAGGTTTGCACATCTGTCTTTTCAAGCCAGGCCCACTATTCATTAGCCTTAAGCACACATGTTGTGTTCAAGGACTACAGAAATGCCCCCCAGCTTAAGCAATCAGCCACCCATTACTATACAGCCCCCTGGTAGATAAGGACCAAAATATGGGAAGGGTAGAGCTCAGAGTAATCTTGCCTTAGTACTTAAATGAACAGCCTATGTTTGGGATCTATACCGAATCAGGACTCCTTTAGTGGTATGGGGAAACAGATGCAAGGGAGCATTGCTTCTTGGGGGAAACAGAGACATCATGGACTAAGCAGGTCCAGAGGAGGGCCACAAGGATCATCATGAGCTGAAGCATCTCCCCTATGAGGACAGGTTGACAGGCAGACCATAGCACAGAGGCTGGAACTAGATAATTTTTAAGGTCCCTTCCAATCCAAACCATTCTATGAAGATACTATGATAAGGTGTCTATGTTCTGTGCAGTGCATACAAAGCTTGACATCAAATGGATGTGTTACATAGCTCACAAACTGCCAGGTAACGGACTGCAGATGAGATGGGCTGTCTCTGTGTGATGCCATAATCTGTAGATGCAGATTCACTGTGTGTGTTGCTGTAAGGCTCAAGGAGTTTCTCTAAAGCCTTGCATTAAGTCAAAGTCCTACTCATTTGTATCACCTACAGAAAACTGCCATCTCTTGGTAAAGTATTCCAGACACTACCGACATGGGTTGCATTTGAAATGGCAGACTACTGGTGATGGCAGCATACAGTCCTTAAGTACCATTCTGACGCATTCATTCTCTCAATCTCAGTCTTGACAAACACATCAAAGACTCCAACAGAAAGGCACTTGTTAATGTCTACGCTGCACAAAGCCTCCCAGGCATTGCTCATTCTTTCAGGCTCACTCACACCAACAGCAAATATCAGTTTCCTGGACAAGGAAAGTCCCACAAAAGAAATAATTAAAACCAACTAGAAGATGATTACTGCTTTGTGACTCCAACCCAGAAGCCTGGAACTTGAGTAGAATTCATTTCACTTTCTTTAATGAATTCCTCTGCTTCTGTCATGCAGCTAATTCACCACATTTATTCCTGCTCTGTTTATTAAAAAGGAAAAGCAGCTAGTATAAACATCAAAGTGCAGCATTACTGCCTTCTGTACTATCTTCCAAAGCTACATGTAAAAAATTACCAGAGACCTTTCTGATCCCTTACCAGGATGGCCATACAAAACTTGACCTAACACAATCACTAACCAAAAGGCACTACTCACACACAAGGAGGTCTAGAAAGCAGGGGTTTAGTGAGACACTACTAAGACAACACCAGGAGAGAATTACAACAGATCCAGACCACCCTTCCTGACTCTGCCTCAATGCCGAAAGCATCAACTCATAGTACTTGATCCTCTAGCCCTGTGTAATCACCTATACCCACCCAGGCACATGTAGGGTGAGTTCAGCCAACTCAGTTTTAATACATGCTAGTTCAGATAGTAATGGTGTTCAATTAACTGTGTTTCTGGTCCAGCAGAGACTGCAGCGAGACCCACAATCTCACAACTGCCCATAGCACCAAGTTGAGTCAATGAAGCCTCTGTGAGCTGTGCTACTATTCATGTTACTTGTCCACATGCTCACAGGTCAAAACATTACTAATATATGAACCGAGCTTGTGTTACCTAAGTTTGATTAAAGTCAAAGCCATATTTGAATATTTATACTTACATAAAACCCCTCAAAAATGCAAAACTAGACTGAGCTTTAAAATCTCAGCTATTGTATTGGAAATGTTTTCTTAGATTAGCATAACAGAAAACTTCATGGGTCAAATGATCAGACCTTAAATTCCTTTCCTTCTACAGCACTTAATTTAATGCTATCAAGCAGAAGAAAGTAGCTTTAACCACAGGATAAACTTCCTAGGAGATTTAATTGGATTAAATAAATTTCTACATCATCAAAGCCTCAAGGCTCCTATCTGCTATTTCTAAGGATGAGGGACTGCAAATGAAGGAAAAGCCCCCCTAGCTTCAAAGGCAAACAAAGCCCCAGGCTCCAAACACAAGTGTACACACAGACCCTCTGGAGCACAGCCCTCATTAAACTCTCAGACCAAGGGTCTTAAAGTACGAACACCTAAGTATTCTAGAGATCACCACACCTTGAACACAACTGCATCCTTCTTCCTTCATACACCTGGTTGTTTTCCTGCATCTGACCTAAAGTCACCTAAATCCTTCCTGTTGCCTAGGTCAGGCTCCCAGTTCCTCTAGCCACACCTATTGGAGGAGGATGTTCTCTAACTCCAGCTGGAGAGGTGCAGGTTACAAACCCACAACTAAAAGAAAGTATCAGCCCCATGATTCTGTTGTACACGGCACACTCGCACTGATGGGGGATGCTGCAGAGGGCAACAAGCAGAGCTATGCCTAGTGGAAAGCCTATCTGAGCAGGTGGTGTTCCAGTGTAATTTAACTTCAAAGACATGCCACCCCACTGAAAGGCCAGTGATGTTGCATACATGTGGAAGCCCCATGCCATTGGCTTGTGTGAAAGACAGTCTACTCTCCACTGCCTAGAAATAATAGTGTATCTAGCCAAAGGCGAACGGTGGTAGTTTACTGCTCAAGCGTTCTCAGGGCTGCAGAGCCAAAGACTGGAGTTACACAATTGAGATAACTTTTCTACTCCACCCTACTGGGCAAATGCCTGCAAGAAAAGAAATATTTTCAATATTTTCTTAGCTACACCCTTTAAGTTTTACTCTGCACTTAGCAAGAGAAGCTAAGCACAGAAATGTCGGTTGCCACTGGCATGAAAAGGAGAATTTTAGTCATGCTATAGGCCATACCCAAAAAAATCAGGATGATGAAGGCAAATTAAGAGACTTATCATTTACAGCTTCATCAGCCTTCCACGGAGAGAGCTATAATGATGTTCTGTCCATTTCCTTACCAATACAGCACAGTGCAGAGTATTTTCCAGTATATCAACTTCTCCTGGTTTTAGAAGCTCCAAATACAGGAAACTCTTGCCAACCCCAAGGAAAATTTACCACATCCTTTTGCTGGTGCTTGGATCTTCTGCCAGCTACAGCTGTATTTAAGTAATGGAGACAAAAAGCTTTATGCTATGTACGTTTCATCCAACATAAATTATTTCTAGACCTCATGACACAAAGCCATTTGAAAAGTGTAAGTTAAGCGTAATAAAATATTCAAGAAAAATTATTTCCATGTACAGAAGTCTTTCTAAGGATCTCTAAGTAAGTATTTATTGACTTCAAATAAAAACAGTAATAAGGCAATATTAAGGCAGCTGTATGTCTTGTTTGATCATGATCATCAAACCTATAGGTAGACTGACCACTGTCTTTTCTTAAGACCACACAGAACACATAGAGTAAATCCAGGAACAGGGCCAAACCTGCACAATGCCCTGATCTGCTGATTAGACCATGGATTTTCAAGACCAAAGGTAGCAAACACATTTTGAGGGGCTGTGGCCATTCTTTGCTTACAATATTATCAAGTGTGCAACCAAAACTTTAGCCATTTTTAAAAAAGAAAGAAGGAACCTCATGTGGAAGCATCTGAGAGAATCGTTCAGTAAACCATGTCTGGAGGAGGGGCTAAATAGCTTGCAGACACTTCACATGAGGATTAAGCGAATCATTGTAAGTTAAAAGATAAATTATTCTATAAAAGGCAACACATTGGCATTGTTCTCACGGCTGGAAATGATTGCCAGAACAAGGAGGTTTTGTCACTGCTGGGGGTTTTCTTGTCCTTAATGAAAGCTTCTTGCAGAGAAGAGAATGATATGAAAGTACGCATGTGAAGTGAAACGTCTGTCTGTCTTTTCATTGACACCAGTTGAGAAAAATCTGAAAGAAAAAGCTGCCTTTTTCTTACAAGTCCCATCTGTGAAAGACTTTTGAGACAACGCAAGCGTACAGCTGTGCAGAATAATCTGAGCTTAAAAGACTGTGCTAATAAAAAGTATTGTGAATCACCTCTCAAGTTCCAGTTCAGCCAACATGCTGCTTTTTGCCTACTCTAAAACAGTCTTAAGCTTTCAAATGCTTAAGTTTTACTTCTTTCTTTACAGGTTTGCTTACTTTCCTCGCCTCTGAGGAGGCTGAGTTGCAACTAGGACAACTTTACTTCCCACTCAGTCACCAGGGATGCAATGGATGTCAGCATATATCTTCCCGCACAGAACCTGATTTCATAGTTTTTAGTCTTCACCGCAAGTCTTTTACTCGTGGTGAAGCCACAAGTGTTTTACCAGATCTAGCGACAGGGAAAACAACTCAATGGATATAAATAACATCACACATTTGCAGACACTGGGCAGAACCCACAAATCTTTCTTTCTGGACAGCAGCCAGTTGGAGATTCGGAGCCTGTACAACTCTGAAAGGAAACAATTTGGTCTCCTATAACAAATGTGCTGTCCCTAAAGAATGGTGTCATGGAAATCGTAGGAACAGGGTTTCAAAAAACTAGATGCTGCACTGCTAGGCAGCTTTCCAAACAACTCTTTCGAAGTAATTTTATACCAGGCAGTTACATAAAACTTATAGAATTATAATAAATCCCCTCTTCACAGTTTTACTTAAAGTAGGTGTGCTGCTTAGAACTTAAAAGCTACTTCTTGGGAAAGATGGCTGATTCTTCCCCTTTAGAACCCAGCTGCATCTTACAACTACTGTTTCTACTGGAGAATCAAATGGCTAAGTAACATGAGGAAGCTCCACAGGTTTTTCCTTGTTGATTCCTGCCTAACATACTTCACTTACAAATCCTTGTGGTCAGGTGGCCTTTCTACCTACCATCAGTCTATAACCTCTACACGGAGCCATGTCACTGACATCACACTGGTAATGAAACAATTTGTCACTGGAAAATTAAGCATTAATTCATGAAAGATTTCACAGGCCGGCTTTATTGTTTGCTTAAACTTGTGCAGGTCCTTCTACACCCATGTACAAGCCAATTTTTTGCTGTAAAGAAAATGAGTGGATCTGATTCCTGATGTGAGATATATAATAATATCAATTTTGGTCAATTTTCTAACCAAGCCAACACTTGAAATGCATCCCCTTCCAGGAAAAGAGAGTGGTGTGAAGGAGAAAAAGTAATTAATGTTGTTAATTAAGAAAGAATGGTCTGAAGTGTCGCTAACAAAGGTCCTAGCCATATGTATCCATACATCTCAGTTAAAGTTTACTTATTGATTTCCCACATTCTCGTCAGCTGAAGATGTTCACTCAGGCACACAAAATCACTAAAGAAGCTGAAGGAACATCCCAAGTGCCAACCACCTCACATACTTCCATGCAGAACAGTCAGTACAGGACAAGCAAAGACATCAAACTCATTTACTGGCTAATCATCACTAACAATTACAAAAGAAAGTCTGTGATCTGTCTGATTGCTCTTATAAGACCAAGGAACATAATTCCACAGTCCTGAGGAATATTGGACATATAATCATAGACTCATCAAAGATCAGAAGGGACCTCAAAAGATCATCTAGCCCAATCCCCCTGCCACAGCAGGGCACCCCAACCAGGTCCAGGTGGGTTTCAAACATCTCTAGAAAAGGAGACTCCACAATCCCCCCAGGCAGCCCCTGCAGAGCCCCATCTCCCTCCCTGGGAAGAAGTTAATAGAATAGGGTTGGAAGGGACCACAGGATCATCCAGTTCCAACCCCCCTGCGGTGGGCAGGGATACCCCACCCTAGATCAGGCTGGCCAGAGCCTCATCCAGCCTGGCCTTAAACATGCTGAATAGTTCCACTGAACAGGAGCTTACACAGAGTACCCACAGCTGGTTTCAGCACTTGAAACTGAGCACTATGGAAGAAGCTAACCATTCACAGGTGAGTAAGAAATACTCCACCCCTTGTGAACATTGCTTTTTTCTACTTCAAGTTCTATCTTGTGCAACAACCTCAAATAAACAATAAACAAATAGCCTATAAATACTGTTCTAACATTCCCCTCCGTAACACAAACACCTGCTTTTGGTCCTCTTCACGTTTCTAGTCAAGTAAACCAAACAGTAACCCCCAAAACTACATAGACGTTTCTACTCTGTGTAAAGGCAAGGACTACTTCATGGTTAACTCTACATATGCATCTTCACACTGAACTGCAAAAGTTATTTGCAAATTATTACTTTCCCCAGTATGAAAACTCTACTACCTTAAGGCAAGCAAGTGCCTTTGATACTGTCCTGCATCATATTCTGGTCTCCAAGCTGGTGGAAGATGGGTTTGATGGGTGGACCACTAGATGTGTACAGAACTGGCTTGTTGTCCACACTCAAAGAGCAGCTGTCAATGGGTCCATGTCCAAGCGGAGGCCAGTGACAAGCGGGGTCCCTCAGGGATCAGTCCTGGGACCAGTCTTGTTCAACATCTTTGTGGTGACATGGACAGAGGCGTTGAGTGTACCCTCATGTTAGTGGACAATACCAAGCTGTGTGGTGCAGCAGACACCAGCCAGAGGATAGGGATGCCATCAAGAGGGACCTGGACAGGCTGGATTGATGGGCACAAGCCAACCTCATGGGGTTTAACAAGACTAAGTGTAAGGTCCTGCATCTGGGGCAAGGCAATACCAAGCACAGATACAGGCTGGACAGTGACTGGTTGGAGTAGCCCTGAGGAGAGAGACTTGGGGGTGCTTGTGGACAAAAAGCTCAACATGAGCCAGCAGTGTGCACTTGTGGCCCAGAAGGCAAACTGGATCCTGGGCTGCATCAGAAGGGTGGCCAGCAGGTCAAGGGAGGTGATTCTCCCCCTCTATTCTGCTCCGGTGAGACCCCACCTGGAGTACTGTGTCCAGTTCTGGAGCCGTTATTACAAGAAGGATGTGGACATGCTGGAGCGTGTCTAGAGGAGGGCCACAAGGACGATCAGTGGGCTGGAGCACCTCTCCTATGAGGCCAGACTGAGATTGTTGGGGCTGTTCAGTCTGGAGAAGAAGAGGCTCTGTAGTGACCTTATTGTGGCCTTCCAGTATCTGAAGGGGGCTACAGAATAGCTGGGGAGGGGAGTTTTAGGATTTCAGGTAGTGACAGGACTAGGGAGAATGGAGCAAAGCTGGAGATGGCTAGGTGTGAGGATGAAGTTCTTTGCCTTGAGAGTGGTGAGAGTCTGGAAAGGGTTGCCCAGGGAGGTGGTTGGGGCTCTGTCCCTGCTGATGAGGCTCTGTCCAGCCTGATCTAGGGTGGGTTGTCCCTGCCCATGGCAGGGGGGTTGGAACTGGATGATCCTGTGGTCCCTTCCAACCTTGACCTATTCTATAACTTCCTCCAAAGGAGGGAGATGGGTGCTGCAGGGGCTGCCTGGGGGGTTTCTGGCATCTCCTTTTCTGGAGACGTTTGAAACGTGCCTGGACCTGGTTGGGATGTCCTGCTGTGGCAGGGGGATTGGACCAGATGATCTTTAAAGGTCCCTTCCGATCCCTGATGATTCTATGATTCTAAGTGCTACATTAAAGAGATCTGGTATTTGAGCAGCAAACCAGGCAGAATGTCACCTACTGGCCTCCAGCCCCTCTGCTCCTAGGGGACTCCTCATTAACAGACTAAACATACAATACAATGTTCTTAAATGTTAGTCACAACAATGGCCTTCCGAAAACCACGAGAAAAAGCCAGATCCTTTACTTATTCGCATAAAGCTTTTATTTTACTATCACTGACAAAGAATGCTGTGTTTGGTTTGGTTATGGAAGACTGAAAACTTATAATCCACATTACTGCACTTTAATGCAGATTCCATTCCTGTGCCACTGGACTGTCAGAACATATCAGAAGCTTCTGCAGCAGCTCTGTGAACAATCAGACCCTACTGGGGAAAAGTTACACTTCTACAGTAATCCCTTCTGTCCTGATTTGCTTTGCTCCCACTTTTCTCTGTTGTTCCTTACCGTGCATTTTATCCCAGAAGTGGCAGAGAAATGAGATGGAAGAGCCAAAGCATGGTTGTGATTCTTCTTTCAATCTAAGAAATGTCTTACCCTTCTCTATGTATAGGGATTATCTCCTAGGCATCAGCTAATACAAACACTCTACTAGATTACTTCCAAGTAAATGGTGTGTGTTGGGAAAAACAAACCTGGAAAAGACTTCTTTGTGTATGACATGTGGAAAGGAGCAGGATAAGTCACACAAAAGAGATGTAAGCATTAGCACTGATCAGCTTACTGCTATTAACATCAACATCATGCTCAGCTATCACAAGGATAAAAAACATACAAGGACCTCTCTATAGCAGAAGAACATAAAGTAGCCATTCCATATGACAGAAGCAGTTTATGGATGCACCTCCAACGGCAACTGAATTTGATGTGTTATTTTGTAAATTGAAGACTTCTTGCTTATTCTTCTAAACTACAAGCAACTATATGTTTATTGTTATACTTAACACAGTAGAGAGCTACTCAGTAAGTATCTTCATGTTATACTACTATATACCCCTTCACTAGTCATTGTCTCTGCTAACTACACTGATCTTAGGGGTCCTGGATATGTTTTGGATTGAGGCCATGAAGTGAGTGAAAGTACTAAATGGGGGAAGAGTAGAGAACAGCCCCACTATAAGAAACCATAAATTCGGGAAAGATTTCTAAGGAAAACAGCTGATCAAGAAACTGTACAGTAAGGCTAAGGGCTGGTCTTTTCCAACCCAAGTGAGTCTATGATTCTTTCAGAGACAATTTAGAGAAGAGTATCACAGACCAGAAGAAGAAAATGCTGGAAACTACTAAGAAGGTACCAGTCATTTTCTTCAGCTATTCTTTGCTGCCACAACAGAAAACAAACTGAGTAAAACCCCAAATACACATCTCTCCAAATAAAAAAAACAACCTAGCTAGAATTACTGTAATTCACAAGCGTCAGGAGAGATCAGACCTTAAAGGAAATTCTCATTCACAGCCTAATGGGTGTCAGTAAAGGAAGGCATTCACAGATTTTGCACCAGCAAGTTTTGTAATTGTGCAACTATGTTTTTGATCATAAATGCAAGAATACAAAAGCCAGGCAAGAATTTATTTGCTTCCCTCATCTCGTCTCCCTCCAAAGTACTAATTTGAGTAACACCAGAAACTGGGTGCTAGTCTTCTCAGAATGACTGCATCACAGTTTTTGTTAATTCGAGTTTACAGAATCCAGGTAAGTATGAAAAGCACTGCTCTCAGACATTTCTTGAGGGATCAATTGAATAACTTCCTTTAATTCAAATCTATTGTCTGAGAGTTTTCACACAAATGCAGCCTAACCTTCTCAACGTAACATTATCTGTGGTACTTCAGCTCCTTGAAATATTTCCTTTTCGTCTGCATTACCACAATAGAAACAGCTTTGGGATGAAAACCACAGGCAATCTCTGCCTACGTGCCACAGGAGAACAGCAACATGGCCACCTGATCAAGATTAGAAACATTACACACATGAAAGTAGTTAGGGTGGTTAATCTGCTACTACAACTACAGTGACTGGGTGTAGCTGTGCCCTTTCTAACAATATCAAGGTTGTACTCATTCAGCCATCCACAACACATGAAAAGACAGTTTCTGGCACTGAAGCCTACCTCTGTCTGTTTAGAGCACGTGGGTTCTCGACAATGATTCAGAGCAGAAGGCTGAGGTCACTCCTGGGCTAGACATGACTACTTAGGACAGAAATATGTTAACTCCCTGTGGGTTGCTTTTGTTTTGAAGCAGTGCCTCTGGCAAGCAGAAAGCAGCAATTCATTTGGTGTAGTAGAAAAGTATTTGAGCTCTAACGTTAGCAGACTTTCCTCTTTACACGAGTCAATTACTCAGAACAAATGCACAGCACAGCTGATTCAGTCAGACCTAGAACAGTAATAAAGACAATCCTCTCAAAAAGCTCAGCTTTCAGTGGCTTAGGGTATTTTTAATTACTATTTCAATTAAAGGACATTATTTGTCATTTACATCTTCACAGACGACTCTAAAAATTAATCTGTATAAAGCCAACTTTGGTTTCTGCGTTTACTCACAAAGAAGCACAGAAGATACTAACTGCAAGTGAAGCTCCTACAGTCACCGTCCCACCATGTGCAGAACCTGCTGATGTGACACTTTGCAATGGAAAGAGCAGTGCAATTGGCAATGAATATAAAATCCCCGCTGACCTGATAGGCATCCTGTGTGCACCAGCTGGGCACCACACATTCAAATACATACGTGACGCTTTCAGTACAGGTATTTGGTGACACAGGCTGACTCAAAAATCAGGTGTACACAAAATATGAATAATCATTACACAGACAATGCTAGAAAACAGCAATACTGACAGGCTGAGAGCAGTTCATGACATTCTGATGGATTACTTTATCTTGTTCTAATACTATTACTTTTTACTAAAATCTTTATTCAGAGATCCAAGTAGCTCATTTTCTATTAAAAATTGCAGTGCTGCATTTCTCCCATACTGCTTATTTTTGTCTGGTAGTGCTAGTGACTACAATGTGCGCTGCTGAACAGCTGTAGTTTGTATGTCAGCAATCCTAAGAGAAAAAAGCAAACACTCTCCAAACACGCTTTGCTTTCTTCATGATGTAATGGCCTACAGACGAACCATTAGTAACCTTCAGTGTAATGCATTGAGTCAATCTTTATTATTTTAAACAAACATCAATCCATAGAAACGGTCACGAAACAAAGCTGAGGCCAACGCACTGCATTTTTACAGTCCCCAATAGCACAGCAGAGTCTGGGGCAAGAAGGTAATGATACCAACAGAGACGTGCACCCAGACATGGAATCTAAAACAACTAGGATCTGTTCTTGTCAGAAATGTTCCTTCTGCTGAGTGTAGAGCTTGGACACAGAATCCTTAAAGCATCAAAGAAAATGTGTGGGTTTTTTTACAAAAAAGTACATTGAGAAATAACTGCTTTTCAGAAGCAAAAGACGACTCGTAAGTGCAAATCTGTTCTTCCAACCCTAGCCATTGAAATACCTGGATTTCTTTACTGCATGTGTGTTGGTTGTCTTTCCATTTCTGATCTGTAAAGGTCACCGCTCCTTATTCCTAGGTCCAATGCACAAGAAGTCTGAAGTCAACTGAATGTCCATATTAAATGCAGATGTAAAACATTGGAGGCTGACTGCTTATTATGGATTAAGAGGTGGTTTGTTGTATGCTTTGCAGTTACTCTGCGTGTCCACATCATCGTTCTTAAACACAATGCTTGTGCTGGATAGCCAGCTCTCCTGTGAAACTGCATGTACAGCTTTTCTGGCCACAGAAATTATTTTTATTTTATAATTTTATGCAGTAAATGACAGAAATACAAATCTACCATTCACAGGATATACTTTGAATATTTGAACATAAGCTTCCAGCAGTCTTCTCATTTACCAGACTCATCTAGCAGCTCAGATAGTGCTTCCACAGATTTCTCCCTGGACAGCACTGATAGTGTGAGCAGCTCACACCAGTACTGTTCCTGTGGTGCCACATGTCAAGCTGGAGAGCTTGTCAAAATTTAAACCAATCCTGCCTTTCTTCCTTTTTTATATAGGGTTTCTTTAATTCAGTTATTTTTCTGGACCCAATCCATAGGTGACCGTGAAAAGCTTTGTACCAACTCAGCTAACCAGTGAAGGAGAGAACTGCACCACAGAAGTGACCTTTTAGAGGCCACCAGTAAGCACTGCCACAGCCACTTCAGCTCTGTTCACAGATGGGGAACGATCACTGTGGGGGCAGCTGCACAGTGCTCCAGTTTCAACAGCAAAACAGGCTTTAAGTATCTCCAACTCTCCCTACCTCCAGCTATTCACTACAATCTCACGCCACATTTTTGCAGGAAGTTATTTTTAGCCTGGATTCCTGCAGGAAGCTATTTCACTGCATGACACCAGAAACCCTTGGGGTGGCTTTGACGGGACTGTGAAGCAAAGGGAAAGGAGCTAATAGCCATCTTCTTAAGTGGCTTCACATCAAATACCAGAACTACCTGTAGATACAGCTCATGGCTGCAGTTCAGCAAGAAGCTTAAGCAGACTCATTAAAGTCCACAGAACTACTATCTAAGTTTAAAGTTCAGTTTAATTTTGAGGTGGTTTGATTTTTTAATTTCTTTTGAAACCTTGAATCAAAAAACATATTCACTTTTCAACATGGTAAATAAATCAAATGTACTAATAAAAGGAAATGTCTACCTTTCACCATTAATCTAAACCAGAAAAGTTTGCAGAAAGCAGCAATTCTGGTTTTGTTAGCCTAACTGGTATAGTTAGTTCAACACCAAAAGCCTTTCTGGCCAGATCTTCTACAGGTAGCTCAAATTTATATTCTTGTGAAGAACAACAAATACAGGATGAGAACACAGGAAGAAAACAATTCTAAAAAAAATTCATCTGACTTCTATAAAAAGCAAAGAATTTTAAATCTCCAAAATCACTTCTCCTGTGTCAATAAGGACAAAGCATGGAATGATTTGATTAGTCCACTGATCATGACTGTAAGAATCCTACCACAGGTAATTGGTGCCATACAATCCAGTCAGATCACCAGCTGCCATCTCAAATCAACACGAGTTGAACATGAGTCTTCATTTTCATGTAGGGTTCATTTCAGGAATTTCAAA
This sequence comes from Upupa epops, assembly GCA_013397515.1. Classification (NCBI taxonomy): domain Eukaryota; kingdom Metazoa; phylum Chordata; class Aves; order Bucerotiformes; family Upupidae; genus Upupa; species Upupa epops. The sequence continues at coordinate 239,395 of VZRI01000219.1, forward strand.
AGCAAAAAACCCCATTTGTTGGGAAACAAATGATTCTGTGACCACAAGGCTAACCACCAGCATGAAAGGAGACACACATCTGAAGTGATACTAACGCAAGCATAGGGACAACAAAAAGATGGACTGCAATCACACCAATATTATCTTTTCTCGAGCAGAGCAAGTCAGGTAGATTATTCATCATGGAACTTACTGCTATAAGTCATCCAAGTTCTCTGTGTCTGAAAAACGTCAGCAATAATTAAGTTAAAATAGTATTACGAGACATCAGTAAGATATCATCTAGAGCAGTACCTGCATTTCCAAACAGGACTGGACTTCAGTTTTAGTAAGTTCACCAAGTTCAGATAGGGAGAATAAATATCAAAATAGCATCACAGAAACATCAACAGCACACTGAGCATCTATTTCAACTTTGAAGTAAATGCTGGACATCTCCCTCCCCTGATCTTTCTCAAATGTTTCCACTTGCTCATTTCACCAGCAAGTTAACCCCACAGAACATTAACTGCCCATGTACCTTCTCCTGCATTAATGCATCTAACTGGTTATCAGGACACCAACTGAGCACTGAAACCAATACAAAGGGAAAACAACTGTCTTGGGATTTTTCTTTCCTTTTTTGTTTTGCTGTGGCAATGAACACAAACTACAGCAAGGTATGTCACAGGAGGACATGGTGAAAGGACATGGTGAAAGCAGTAGTATATCAGGTCACTCTGCTCCTGGAAATCACAGCCTATGTACATCTCATCTCTCTTGAAGTTCTTTTATAGGAAATTACAGAGCAGCAGTTCACTATTGCACATGCAGCAGTATATAAGAGGAACTTGATTGTAAATGAAAGTCCAATCTGGAGTGCTTCACTACAGACCCAGCTCTGGCTTCTGATCTAGTCCCTGAGGAAAGACATTAAAACAAAAAGCATCCTTGTGTACACCAAAGAGCTAGACATATTATATGATAGCCCACTTAAATACTAAGGGTTTTTGAAATCACAAAGATCAAGCCTCATTCCCATGTGCTTAAGCAAGCATCCCTGGACAGGCATGTGTTGTTCCTTTTTGTTAGGTGGCAAGCAAAACTTTATGAAACAGGCACCAGCATCTGGCAAAGCACTGTGTGTACACACAAGCAAGAGGCCCCTTATAAAAGTCACCTTGGAAAAGACACTCACTGAAAGGATTAAAATAATTGAAAGCATTTGTGAATTCACGAGAATGGCTTTCACCATTCCCTGCCAGGGAGCACAACAGTTAAACAGCCAGGCCCCTCATTCCTGTGGTTATCTGCCGCAACATGCTGGAGATGAATTGCAGTTACCTTTTGCAGGGCTCAGCACACAGTACACAAAGAGCTGAGCAATTCACCCAGACCTCCTCACCCTGCAGAGGACAAGAAGGTTATTGGGCTGGAAGACATGATTAAGGGTTTCTCAAGCAGGCTCTTAGCAAGAAACACTACCCAAATCCTGTTTATTATGTTTCCACGTCGCTGTCTCTGCTGCTGAGCTCCACCCATCCCCAATACGTGTTTATACAGGTGAATTGCCAAGGAAAGACAGAAAGACACAGCCCCCTCCTTCTCCACTTGAGCCTCAGGGTTTAATTCTTCACTTGTTCAGATTCATAACAACCTGATATAATGCCAAAAAGCCTTTCCTTAGAAGTGAGCAAACAAAGGACACTGAACACATGACAAACAGGCAGCAAACCAGGCTCTAAGAGTTAATTATTGCCAAGGTTATTTCTCTTTCACAGTACAGGTCTGGCTACCTATGAACACACCCAGGGGAGTTTGGAGGATCAAGCACCACTGCAAGGAAATGACAGAGTGGAAAAAGAATCCAGGTGGCATCCACAAGGTCTCAAACTTCCCACAGCCTTCCTCTTAGTCTGAGGTTGACTCTACAAAAGGGTAGTTATGAGGACATACACTATTTTGCCCGTCCACCTTTCAGAGAGGAAGGTTTGAGGTGCAACCCCAAACATCCTGAAAAGTGACAGACATTTACTAGAACAAGCTGAAAGAGAAGCAGGCAAGGTAGGAGTGAAGAAACACTTTCTTTTAACAGATTCTGAAAGCTCAACCTACATGAAAAAAGCCCCCGAGGAGCACTCACTGCTAGCAGGGCAGGAGGTGATCAGCTTTGTACTTCCACTCCAAAAGAGAACACACGTAATGGGTGTTTCAGAGCCCTCTATGGGCTTTCAAAAACAGCTCAGCTCATACAGATAAGTCACTAATTATACAGTATAGTCTTACTGCTGTCAAATTTGCAGGACAGGGGCAGCAGCCAGGTCAGCAAGCAGCTGGGGGCTGATGCATCTGGCCATCTAATAACTCCTCTGATCTTCAGCGAGACAGAATCCCTCTCTAGGTCAAATGCCCTGAAGACTGTATTTGTTTTCTGATTTTCATATTACAGACTGAAGCTGCCTATCTTCCTAACATTTTTCCAATCACTCTCCAAAGTGCAGATTCCCAAGCCACAGTCTGGAAATCGGAAGCATTTGGCAACCAGAGCCAGTAACCACCATGAAGTGCCATGAACTGCCACACCAAATGTCTGTATCGTGACCTGTAAGAAAGCCATAGAGTTCACAGTGTTCTTGTGGTGGAAACCACTACTTTTTGTATTGTTTATTACACACGAACACACAAGCGATCACAGGAAGTAATCAGCTACCAGCACACAAATTTTGTGGTTGACCTTTGAACAAGAGCTGCAATGCTGTCCTAAAGCTGCCTGACTGCAACACAGCCTTCTTTCTTCTGCATGCCTTGCTGCAATTGTATTGCTTCTACTGACCAGTAACAACAGTTGTGGATGGAGTTGCCAGTCCAGCTGGTGAATAATCACTCCTCACATGTAAACTCAATGTTCTTTCATTTACTCTTTCCCAGGTGAGCAGGAATCACGTCTGTGCTCTTAAAAAGAGTAAAGCAGCAAATCTCCAACTGATACCTCCAGTTAGCGTAACCTTTGCAAAGATGAAAGTACTGCAGACTGTACAAACAGCTGACCAACTGAAAGGCACTAGAGAAAGGAGGCTGTAGCTCAAAGGAAAACCCTGCACCTGTTATCAGTCTCAAATTATCTAGTCAGGGAGTGGGAGAGCACATTCTAATGCTTAAATCATGTGCTCGTACTTTTACCCAGTCCAGTTTCTGAGTTTGTCTAAACTGACTAGACCACACTATGGCCTAAAGGAGGACTCCATCACCTCCCCTGCCATTTGCGTTAGCAAGTCCTCCACAGCTGACCAGTGATACAGATGAAAAAGAGCACTACTACAAAGTGATTCACAGCAAACTGCAGTCTGAAAAATCATCTCCTGTAAAAGGCTTCAATTCCAAAGAGCTTAATCTCTACTTAAGCTGATGACCAAAGACTGTGCTTAAGACTGCACGCAAGCCAAATGTAATGTGTTGTCACAAGCAAGGAGTCAGCATAGATAAATGGTGTTGGAAGCTTCAATATTAGTATCGAGCTTAAATCCAAATTTCACTGATGTCCCAAAATATGTTCTGGACCAGTACATGAAAGTATTTAGTGAAACAGACACAGACTGAGGCTCATTAGCAGAGCAAAGAGCCTAGGTTTCTCACATATAAGCTGCAATATAATGTCACAAATTAGCAGGAAAAGAACCATCCTTGTGAGTGTTGAGTTCACTGTGCAAAATGCTTTGCAGGAGCCGCCTGTCACTGACACACTGTCCATCTTTGTTTTGTTCAATCCAAGTAAATTTGGGAAGGTCTACCAAATAAAAGACTTTTGAAGTGGGGGTGACTCACCTCAAAGAGTAATTTCTTAAAACTCTTGTGATTATTACAATTAAGGCTTCTATTACTGTGTGCCTGTTCAGAAGCCTGGTATAAAGTCTGGGTAAAGAACTCATAGCAGATTTGGCCCACATCAGTCTGTTTATAGTATAACATTCCAGACAAAGCGGTAAGTTTGGGGTTGGACTAGATGATCTCAAACAGTCCTTTCCAGCCTAAACAATTCTGTGTGAAAAATTCGAAAATTAATGTTGTTTCATGTGAATTCCTCTGCTGGTGCGTAGTTGTGTTCCATTCAGTCTCCAGCAAACAACTTAGGAAAGGGAATGTAAATTTGAAATACACTTGTTCTGGGTTTTAAAAAGAAGCAAAACCATGAAAAATTAAAGCCTGCTGCTTTGCATCATCTAAATTCCAGTTCCCACACTGCATATTGAAGAGAGCATGGATATTCAGGAAATCAAACAAAACCAGATGAATACCAACATTTGACCTGTAAAGCAGTGACATCTTTTGGCTTTCTTGATGAAATAATATTTCTAATGACCCCCACTGCTACAAAAACAGGGTAACTGCAGTCACTGACCTAATCTGTCATCTTGCTTCTAGCAATAACCAATACCTGAGTCTTCACAGGAAGGATGGAAAGTCCACAGTGATCTACGGCTTCTTGTGCAGTGTTGCACACATACACACTGAGTTGGGCACTTTTGGGCTCAGCACTTTGCAACCTGCTGGCTTCTCACACAGTTAGCTTCATCCTTTTTTAGGACCAGTAGCAGTCAAATGAAGAATTAGACCACCTGCTCCCAATGAACACAACTCAATATTACCATTTAAAGCCGTTTGCTACAGTGTGTATCAGGCAGTTTTAGCAGCAGTTGTCTCCATTAATTCCTTAGTAAAAAGGACTCAGAAGGTTTTGGTAATAGTTTTTCATAAGATCCTGGTTACATACCTTAAGCACTGGCCTTTCTTCCACTTGGGGTAAGAGGCATAGCGCTCCTCAGTCAGTCAGATTTACTGGTATTTCTGTGTGTGCTCCTAAAACTCCCTAATACTCTTCACAAAAAAATCTCACCAGACATTTAAGATAGATCATGATGACGCTCATTCATTCATTCTAAAGTCAGAAAATACAATTTGGAGAATTTATGGTGTTGGAAGTCTAAAGCAACCTCAGTACACTCAGTTTTATGAGGCACTGCAGCAGTGGTTCTGCCTGTAGTCACGTTCACGACTGTCATTAATAATACCCTGACTGCCAGTAAGCAAAACACAAATAGCCCCTGGAATATGTAAGAATGACAGACATACCCAGATCCATTGTGCACACAAGTTAACTCAAGGGACAAAACAAGTGCACTTCAGTCTTACCTGGCCTGTCACGTAATGCTGCAGGACCAAAGCATCCCATGACAACACCAGTCTTTATTCAACAGCCAGGTATATGCAAACCTGGTTTCCAGACAAGGCACTTTGACCTCCATTTGACCTAACATAAAGTTAAGAGAAACATCTTAGTGATAAATATCAAAGTCTCTGCAGGAGTTTGTGGAAGGTGCCTGTGTGAATCAGGAAAACTCAGATAGATTGAGGTGGGCTATTACCTCTACTTGCAATGTGCTTCCCAATGCACACACAGTCATGCTCGCTCTTAGGGATGCTGGGGCAGAACATCAGCAGTACAGCCAGGAAGCATCAGCTTCCTACACTGTCTGGATTACAGGAGATCTGCTTGAAAAATGTTGACTTTATTTAGTGCTGTACAATGTGTTGCTAGAAGAGGACATATAATGCTAGACTTAAAGAGCAAGTGAGATGTTTTGGATAGCATGTTCTGGTGTTTGTGAAGTCACTTAGAGAAATACTGAATGCATGAAAGGCCAAGATTTTAACAGGTTATCAATAATTTCAGGTAAAAATAACTAGTGTTTCAGAAAACTGAGACAAAGTACTGAGATTCTGGCAACTACATTTGCAGATATGAGAAGGGCAAAGATAGAAGGGACCTACAGTGGAATCCCAAAAGAAACACTTTGAGCAGCAACAGGGAAACTACTGGTTACATACCCATTGCCTGAAATACAAGCTCAAATTCTGCAGAAGCATTCATTTCCTCACAAATAAACCTCAGCCAAAAGAGACAAGAGCAGACTGAAAACATCTCCCACTTGTTCAGACACATGTCAAGTGAACTCTGAACTCCTCATCTCTTGAATTTAACTTTATTAGGAAAGCCATCAGCTGAGCCAAACCTGAAAAACAGAACTAAATGTGCCACAATTTGACCATATTGGAATACACTTTAAAACAGACTTAGCAGATCATCCTAATTACTTTCAACAGAAGATTTTGCCTGATCTTCACTTTGTTACCAGTATCAACTCAACTAGTATTCATATGAGATTCCTCTCTTTCTTTATGTAGTCACCCATAGCCTTAGATCTTACAGAGATTTCAATGTAAAGGAATTATTTCATTTGAAGCTCCGCACTATATTATATTAAGATAATCCCTATGATTTACTCTGATCACAGGTAGCATGAACTAGAGAAACATAGTAAGAGCAGAGCTATCTTGGCTTGATTATCAGCAAAAACACATAATGATAATGTTATTTTGAACAGAGGAAGCTGAACAAATGAAATACAGGAAAACAGCCATTTTTTCAGATGCAGCTCAAGTAAGAATAATATACAGAGTGAACTGACATCTACTATTTTCAAAAGTTATGTGCATTTAGCAAGTAGTGTAAGAGAAAGCTGGATAGCATGGAACCATACTGTCTGGATAGTTACAAGCTGAAAACACAACTGAGGACAGCCCCTTCTTCATTTAATCATGCCCTCTACTATCTTAATCTAAATTGTTAAAATATTAAGACTGAAGAATGAACACACAATCACCAGAATATAAACTGATTTCTTTTCTACTTCCCACTTCACCATAAGAGCTCGTAGCTCTGACTTGAAGAGGTATTTTGTTTGTGAAGATGTGAAGCTGTCACCCCATGAGGTTTGGGTTGGTTTTTTTTCTGCACTGGGTGATAATAAATATTTTGACTACTAAATACCTGCATTTTACTCAAATTCCACCATAAGATAATCACATAATCTTATTTTCTGTATTTTCTGGTCCTACTCTTTTCTAAAACAATATTCATTTCAGATCATATTTAGGAAGTGGAGAGCAATTTTTCTGCATAAAGGTGACAGCATGAAAATTCAGAATGACTACTGTCAGTCCTAGTTCAAAATACATTGGCTGGCTGGGAAGTAATCTCAGGTGTGAGGACAGTGTGCTTTATTTGCTGTTCTCCCACGATTTACACTATTTATTTATTCCTTTTCCTAAAGTGTGCCTGGAGAAGATAAGGACGTTGTAACTCGCTAGTGCCTACACATCAAGGCCACAGAGCAAAAAGCAACAACCAGCAAAATTAAAACAGTAATGTTCCCCACGTGGGGGGAGGTGGGGCGAGAAAGGTCAAAGATTTCTTATAGGTGACAAATTAAACTGAAATTCAAAAGAATAAAAATGATAAAGTTTCTAAGAAAACATTAACAAAGCATGGTCCTTACAGAAACACCTATAAGCAACTGAAAAAAAAGTGTTGTCATTGAAAGAAATCGTTTAGCTTCTACATCATCCTCCCAGTTCTCATTTATTCTTGAGCCTTTGATGCTCAGTGCTTTCGGTGTATGGATCTGTTGGAATCATAACACTAATAACAAAAGGAAGGTATTTTTAAGCAGTTTTTACCTCCAATGCATAAGTCAAAGATGGTAATTACCTAAAACCCACCTTCTGGTGGCAACATAAAACAGCTTAAGAACATGATAAGGTTTTTAACTGTTCTTCAGCAACTTCTACATGTTAAGGTTTTGCTTCAGTTTCTGAATGCTTAAAGCTTGCAAGTTTTTATGCTTCTTACAAGTATAGCAAAGATCTAAGAGATGATTTACAGTGAAGGGCACTGTAAACAACAACTGCCATAACCATTACATCTGTCACTTGACTTTAATTTAATACAGGAGAAAGCAACTAGTAATCATGGACAGTGCTGCATCATGTCTGTTTTAGGAATTTTCTTGTCAAAATCTCTGTAAATCACTTAAATAGATATTTTCACAAGTGTGTCAACAAGAGGTTTTGTTTGTTTTAAGCTACTGTATCTGAGATGCAGCAGTTTCTTTTCCATAAAGCACAGGATACTGCTCTGGGCATAGAGATAACAGGCTCCAAATTTTAAGAAAACACTAGATGTACAGTTTAATGTAACTGATAGTTATTCTCACTCTTGAGGACAGACCAGTTTCCAAAACCCATGGCAATTTAGGACCTTTATGGAGAGCACTTTATTGAAGCAAAAATAAAGACAAATAAAGAGCTCAAATTCTTGACTCAAGTTCATTTTGCCTCTGGATACTGTATGTCTGAATAAAACCCCAGTCTTTGTCAGCAGCAGTCCCCCAGATCCTTACAAAATGACAAAAGCAAATTGAGCAGAATGAGGAGGAAATGAGAAATGCATAGATGAAATATTCTCACAAGGCTGCTCCCATACTTTGCTTCTGTACAGCAAGAAAGTTGAAGTCTTTAAGACTGTATTCTAGAATCAGCTCAGCTTTAACTGAAGGCAAGTGGGATATTACAGGGAAAACAGACTTCTCAGTTTGTCATCAATTATTTTTGGTGAAGGCGATGAGGGAATTTTACCGGAGCTGATGCATCTGGAATCCATGCATCTCTCTGTTGCAGAGATTGTATACAAGAAAAAAAACACAGCACTTTAAGGAAACAGTGCCTCTGCAGAACACTTCCACACACAAAACTCACTACCTTTCACACGCCACATTAAACTGAGCTCATTGCACTAAGTGAAACAATTGCTTTGTACAGAGGATTTGGGAAGATCTGGTCAGGAGAGCTGAGACAGTTATTTTCACTAGCACTGCTATTCACCTGTAGGCATTTTCAAACTTTTGACATTTGAGAGAAGGATCTTTGGTACAACTCCTATGTCTCTGAATCAACAAGTTGGGGGGGGAGGGGGGAAGGCAGGGAAGGGTGTTGTGTTTGCAAGTTTTATAGCAGGTTTAGGTATAACACTGATACACACACAGCCCTTTACAGGGGATGTAAGCAAGCAAAAGTGATAAAGATATAATACCTAGAAAGTCCCAAAGGCTGCCAAAAATGTCTGAACTTCAGGAAAAACAACCCCAGAACTCAGGCAATTGCAAGCCTTATCTACAAGAGAAATCCAAGCATTAATTGATAGTACTAGAGCCAGTGCTACAAAGTTAAGGATATTCTAAGGCTTTCTGTTGGACAAGCTGTTCTCTTTTCCCTGTCATTTAAGGGAAGAATGTTTTGAAGATGACTGAAAAATCTAAAACTATGTTTCTCTCTCTTTTCTAGACCATAAGTTAGAGTTAACATTTGTGTCCTATCTGAAACTGAATGTGATGCTGCACCTCTGGCACAAGCAAGTGGGAGAGAACAGCATGTGGAATCTACAAGATTAAAGAGAAAAACAGCAATCCGGTTTGATTTTGATTACACAAATAAACACTGCTATTTGAAACTCATGTGGTTTTGCATTTATTTACAGAAACTCCCTGAATCCTTTTGTATTCTGCTCAAAAATATTAGGCCTGTTTCTAGTATTTCTAACTTCAACACTACATGAAGTTACTATTTAGAACAGGTCAAATTATCCAGCAGTGGGTCCCCCATGCTCCTTTCCAAGCCCATGTGCATACATATTTACTTGATTTCAAAAAGAATTGTGCTTTAAACTTCAGCAGAGTAAGCGAGATAAATCATGTTCTTACAATGTATGAGAACAGTCACTAATGACAATCCAGAAGTGACAAGATGGATTCCTTCATGTTCTGCTAAGACACAACTAGAAAGAGACATTGAATTAGTCACAAGAAACAAATACTTCAATTCTAACAGTGAGTAAGCCTGTGCCTCTGCAGATTAAGGCGGAACATTTTGCTTCTAAGGTGGTAGACAGACTCAAGGTATCAGATCACTAGATCAATAGTACTTTGACTTCTTCACAGACTACTGATCAGCTACCATGATTTTGCTGGAGAAATGGTGGCAAACAAAGATCAGTTTTGTAAGTCAGCTTAAGATGTTACTGGATGCACAGTAAGACCTCAGTTTATGCCACCTCTCAAATAAAAAAGAAGAAAAAAAGAAAGAAAAAGAGCTGAACACCATAGTGAAAAAAAATAAAATCAAGAAACTCACAAGAAACAACCAAATAAACCCTTAACTCTCCTCATGTTCAAGCCCTACACACAACAGCTGCACATTTCCCTCAAGTTTCAGGTATTTTCTTCTTTTAACGTAGTTGCTTCTACTTCCCCAGTCCAATTCATGGTTACCTTAGGGGGTTTCAAATCTAAAGCAAATTATGTCTTTGAAGCACACAGTAACACAGCTTTTACTACATAGTAAGTTGGCTAAAGTCCTCCTTTAAGCCCAAGGAAAGCTTAAGGAGATTCCAGCAAAAACCCATCAGTTCTGCCAAAAGTATCTGAACGATAACGGCACAATTGACAGGCACAAAGCAGCTGACATCCACCTGACAATTTAAGCCAAAGAATAAGAAATGGGCACAATATCTAGTGCAACTCAGTCATTAGAAGTGTATTAGATGGTCTACTGGTACAGCTGTAACTCAGGCTGCTCAACCTTATCCTCCTATCTTACAAAGCTTTGAGTTATGTGGTTGAAGTAGTAAGGGCTCTCACAGGTGTGGTGTCTGCATTTCTATCAACAGAAAAATGAAACCATAGAAATCACATAAAAATTAGAAACTCTAAACGGTCAGCAACCTTAGAAAAGCAAAGCAGAGCACACAGCTTGAAGCTAACACTGGACTTTTCAAAATCAAAACCAAAGCAAATCAAAAACCCAAACAGCACAGTTCTGTGTTTCTGCTCAACTGTACAAGAAAGAAAATGAAAACAGTTCATTCCTCTATTTAGAGGGAAAGTATATCCTGGAAGGGAACTGTGCTTTGCCAATCAGGAAAACTACAGTGCTATTTCTCTTGTAAGTGACATTGTATCACTGCCTTCTGACGTGAAAGGCCATAAAATTGCTAGGTGGTGGAAACAATAGTAAATTCTGGATATCTGAAGATTTAAACAGAACTATTTCTGGTTCTATTAGGCATACCAAAACCATGGCTGATCCTCAGCAGTGGGCTGGTGCTTCTAGGAAACATGTAGTTAAATCAGTAAAGGTTTACACAGGCACCACTCTAACAAGTCTCTTTAAAATCGAGTACTGTGGTGGAGGTAACATTCACTGTTTACTGCACTTCAGGTTGTTAGGGGTTACAGTGAAGGATCTGTTTTTCCATTACGTCAGCTGCATTCCAACAGAAGTGTGTGCCCAGGAGTTTTAGTAATGACTGTAGTCTCCAAGTACTGAAACCTTGGCTAAAATCCTCTACACCTGCAGACCAGCTGAGTAGAACAAGAAACCAAGAACTGAACCAGAATTTCTGACTTAGCTCCTGGTGAATGAGAAAGGATTAACTTTGTTCCTCAAATCCATTGCTTAAAATTATTCAGACCAAACTTTGAGTAACTGCTACTTGTTGCTGCTCCTCATTCAAGTAACTTCCTGTCTGGAGACCCCCACAGTTCAGTTTCTCAAAGATAGTATATACTCCACACCAACTGAAATCAAACAGGTCAGCAGTATTTCAAAGCAAGGTGAGCACATTTTCTGAAATGAAAATGTCTTACCTGCCTTAACATATCTCAACTCTTTCTAAATCGTTGATGGAAATATTCCATTCCCATTGAGATACCATGAAAAACTGCTAGCAAACCATACAGATCCGACAGTCTGGAGAAAAATCTCATGAAGACACAAAAAGATCTTCAGTGCAGACATCACACTGTTTGTAGGAAATAAAGTGTGAAGCTACACCCTGAACACTGAGGGAAAACATGCACTTTAGCGGTGGTAGATCTTATCCTCTATGGGCACAGCATTAAAGCATCTAAATGACACCCATGGAACCTTTTCACAAAGTCTTCTGCCAACAGAGCTAAGCAGAAGAGCTTTGGGCTCAGAAGGAAAAAAAAAAACAATGAAAAAACTCATCTTACATTTTTCCTTGTTAAAGGCAGATAACACATTTTCAGGAATACCATGTCATCACCCTATTAGGTCAGGTAATTCCCAGCACAAAAGAAAGCCAGTATTCGTTAAAGAGAGTGGGAAAATATGCACTATACTACTGACACAGCTTTGTACAGGACTACTTTAAGTCTGTGTTAAAAAATACCACAGAATCCCAGACTGTTAGGGATTGGAAGGGAACTTGAAACATCATGCAGTCCAATATCCCTGCCACAGCAAGATCCCCTAGATCAAGTCGCACAGGAACAGTCCAGACAAGTTTTAAAAATCTCTAGAGAAGGAGATTCTACAACCCCCCCTGGGCAGCCCCTTCCAGAATTCTGTCACCCTCACTGGGAAGAAGGTTCTTCTCATCTTTATGTGGAACCTCCTCTGTTCCAGGTGACACCCAGTGCCCCTTTGTCCTGTCATTGCATGGCACTGAGCAGAGCCTGGCTCCTTCCTCCTGATACTCGCCCTTCTCATACTGATCAACATTCATGGGGTCACCAGTCTCCTTTTTTCCAAGTTCAAGACACCCAGCTCCCTCAGCTTTTCCTCATCAGGGAGATGATCCACTTCCTTCATCATCTTTGTGCTCTGCGCTGGACTCTCTCCAGCAGTTCTGTGTTCTTCTGGAACTTAGGAGCCCAGAGATGGACACAATATTCCAGATGGGGTCTCAGACTCCAAGGCAGAGTCAAGGATGACGAGAACCTCTTTTGATCTAGTAGCCACAAGACACCTCGAGTAATAGTTCCTCATCAATGAGGAAAGATTTTTCAATCAATCAGCTCTATTCACATCAGAGCATCCATACAGAGAGAACTGCCACACCAATAATTGCAAGCAGCTTTCTTGAGCTCTAATCTTTGCTCACAGAAGCCTACTACAACTAGCAACATACAAAGAAACATGCAAAGCACAGAAAGAAAACCTCAAAGACCTATCCTGTACTCTCTAGGAAACAAAGCCTTGCTGATAAAGTTATTTATAATGGATTCTCGGATTAAAATGTTGCGCCAGCAACTGCTAAGTACTTATCAATGTAAATAACTATTCACCCATCAGAAATTACTTTTGCACTGGCAATACATTGACTTGTTAGGTGCCTCTGATTTTGGTTTTCAGTCAGCATGTTCTAAACATCTGGGATTTTCTTCCCACACTCTTGTAATCATTATCGAACAGCTGAGCTCATGTAATCCCTACCTGAGTGACCAGATCATGGTAGTTCTGCACAATGATGCCTTCTGGTAGGCAAGCAAGAAGAAGAGTACTTGGCCTTTGAGAGCACAGGCACTCGGAGCTCTGCTATGGAAAACTACCAAATTCTTGTGCCCAAATCACTAGTTTTCTCATTACTCCTACAAGTCCACTGAATTTTTCTCGATGTCTTTCAATTTGCAGGGTCTGAAAAGTCACCAGTTTCTCTTGATCTGATTACCTGTGGATTTTTGGACTTAATTCCTTAATAATGTTAAAGCCTCTTATCCCTTAGGTAAGAGAATTCTCGCAAACTTGGCCCAACTCGGCCAAAACAGTAGCTACACCACAGTTCAAGCATCTGTATTATGGACTTCTGCAGCCTCTGTCTGGAAGGACAGAATACAGTGACAACCTTTGAACACCACTAAGACACAGCAAACAATGTTACTACAGCCAGAGAACTGTCAGTAAGCAGGAGCCTTTACAAGGATGTAACTGCACCCAAGCAAAGTTTAGAGGAATGGGTTAAGTATGGGATAAACTCTGACTCACAGACCTGCAAAGATCTCCAGGGGAACTGGAGGGAATACACACTGGTTGTGCAGAAAAAGGGAGTAGGATGCCAAGACAGTGCAAACTCCAGTTCATGCTACAGAAGAGCCAGGAACTGACTGAAAAATCCCAACCGCAGACTCTGTTTTCAGTGCAGAGGCTTTGCTGCACGATATTATGGAGGACAACTAGAAAGAAAAAGGAACAGTGGGTGCACGTTCACCAGACAACTTTCCACAAAATGAAAATGCCAGAAATGTGTGAATGACCATACCAACGTCATCGGAACAGGCTCCATGAATTCTTCTCTCCCAGCCAGGTACTTAAGGTGACTTGCACCTACACAGTCCAAATATACAAGGGAGACATTAACCTATAAATATTGAGGCATCTATGTTGCAATATGGATCTTTTCAGTCCTGTCATTACTACTCTCACAATTGCCACGCATCTGTCACGTGTCTTAGACAGTTTTAGCCTTTTTTCTATTAAAGAAAGCATTTGAAGCCCATGAAGAGTGCAATACACTGGAGAGTACTGGTTTAGGTGCATGTCGTCAGTTCTTGACAGAAACCTTATGAAATCAGGTTGAAATTTTTTGTTGTTTCTTTAAATTAAGTCCAGTCTTTACCACTAAAAATTGCTATCACTGTCATTTTATACTCCTGCAGTTAGTTGTGTCACAAGAATCTTAGGTGGAGTGGCACGTATTTCCTAAAGCAAGTATGCTCACTCCAACCAAAATACTATGGGGATAGAGACTGTCAATGGCTCAAATTTCAAAAGTCCGACAGAAGAACAAACCACATTTAAGATCTCTGCAGGGCAGCTACCCTCACATGAACTTAAGAAGCCTCCCCAAAGGTACACTGCAGAGTTCTGTATGGCTGTGCAGAGCCATCAGAATCACAGAATCATCAGCGATCACAAGGGACTTTGAAAAATAATCCAGTCCAATCCCCCTGCCACAGAAGGACCACCCAGATCAAGTCCAGGAGGGTTTCAAATGTCTCCAGAGAAGGAGACTCCACAAACCCCCTGGGCAGCCCTATCCAGTGCCCCGTCACCCTCACTGGGAAGAAGTTACAGAATCGGTCAGGGTGGGAAGGGATCATCCAGTTCCAACCCCCCTGCCATGGGCTGGGACAACCCACCCTAGATCAGGCTGGCCTTAAACACCTCTAGGGACGGGGGCCCAACCACCTCCCTGGGCAACCCATTCCAGACTCTCATCACCCTCACGGTGAAGAACTTCCTCCTCACATCAAGTCTAAATCTACCCATCTCCAGCTTTGCTCCATTCCTCCTAGTTCTGTTACTACCTAATATCCCAAAAAGCCCATCCCCCAGCTTTTTTTGTAGCCCCCTTCAGATACTGGAAGGCCACAATAAGGTCATCTTGGAGCCTCCTCTTCTCCAGACTGAGCAGCTCCAACTCTCTCAGTCTGGCATCATAGGAGAGGTGCTCCAGATCTCTGATCATCCTTGTGGCCCTCCTCTGGACACACTCCAGCATGTCCATGTCCTTCTTGTAATATGGGCTCCAGAACTGGATGTAGTACTCCCAGTGGGGTCTCACCAGAGCAGAGCAGAGGGGGAGACCACACTTCACAGTATCACAGTAATGATGAGACTGGAAAGAACCTTAAAGATCATCCAGTCCAACCTAAAACCAAGCAAGTAACCTTAAATATCTGACATCTAGATCATTTTCCTGATGCAGCCCAACTGCTCCTGACGCATCAGGGATGATGACAACTCTCTGCAGTCACAAATTCCAAGGTTTTCAAGGTTTGTGATGCTGAAGAAAATCACACTTTTGAATAAATAAACACTCTTCTGCAAGCCAATGCCTGGGAGGCAAATGGAAAAGGAACAGCACTGGGGACAAAGGCTTCCATGGCCTTGTGGCAGGAACAAAAGCTGTCACTGTTTGGGGTTAAATTCTAGGGATATTTGAAGGAATCTTATCTCTAAATCTTGTGAAGCTGTAGCAGTACAGGGGATATTTATGTTAGACATCTTACAGGCTTATGTGGTGCTGCTATGCTCTCCTAAATGGCAGCTTTACTGCCTGCAGCAACTAGCTGCACAGCAGCAGCAAACAAAATGGACTTTGTTGCTACGTTTGCTGTTTTGAGAAGGTCCCAGGCCATTACAGTGCAATGCAGATTTCTAACTGTAAACATGAGGAACATGTAAAGGCCAGAACATCTGTGTAATTTCTTATAGAATACAAGCCCAGTAAAAATTTTACAAAAACTAATCACTGTAATATTACTCATGCCAGGTCAGTATTACATTTGATATCTTTAATGCTTTAATACTGTTTGTTACATGTAATGGCACTTCAATTAAAAAGTCCATTTAACATATTTTGGTGTTACCAGCACTTTTTTTCACATTCTGGAACTTACATACAATTTAGTTTCACAGACATCCAGTCTCAATAAAGAAGAATAAATCAACATGGAAAAACAAGACAGACTCAAACTAGTTTTGATAATCTCTTTTTATGCTTTCATCAGCCTCAACTACTGAAAATAAAACTGTTTCGCCATACAGCACACGACTGAAGTGAGGGAACTGGGAGCACCTAACTTTGGAGAGCAGTGTAGGAGAAAGGGACCTGGGGGCCTAGTGGACAGCAGAATGACTATGAGCCAGCAATGTGCTCTTGTGGCCAAGAGGGCCAACAGCAACCTGGTATGAATCAGAAGGCAGTGGTTAGCTGATCTAGAGAGGTTCTTCTCCCCCTCTCTCTGCACTAGTGAGACGGCATCATCTGGAGTACTGTGTCCAGTCCTGGGCCACTCAGTTCAAGAAGGACAGAGCTGCTGGAAGGTGTCCANGACAAGGGGCAATGGGTGCAAGCTGGAACAGAGGAGGTTCCATATCAATATCAGAAGGGACTTCTTCACAGTGAGAGTAACAGAGCATTGAAACAGGCTGCCCAGGGGGGTTGTGGAGTCTCCTTCTCTGGAGACATTCAAGATCTGCCTGGATGTGTTCCTGTGCAACTTGGTCTAGGTGAGCCTGTTGTGGCAGGGGGGCTGGACTAAATGATCATTTGAGGTCCCTTCTGATCCCTAATGATTCTATGATACTTGTAAAAGTTGTCATCCCACAGCACTAATTGGTTTAGAACACAATCACTGCCACTTCCACCACTGTGGCAGGTAGAACAGTCAGTATTTCCCATGGTGTGCACCTCAGCATACGCAATACTTTGTCACACACTCAGTGGAATATATTCTATACTCTAGATCACACTTCTGCTGTTCCTTGTCACAAAGAGAATAAACACAAGAAGCTTTGATACAAACCCACAGGCCAATACCCTCAGTATCCTTCAAGACCGGGGAAAGTAAAGGATGGAATTTAACTAAACTGGGAGTATGAGTACTGACTATATCTCATGGCTGGTAGCACACACAGGAAGTGTACTCACACAGTGAAGTGTGACTTTAACTCAGTCACTACTTTGTATGCTTCAAAGTGAAACACTCCTGGAAGAAAAAAGAGAAACATGAAGATACATGAATATATATTTATATTGCAAGGCTGAAAGGAGCCAGGCTGAGCTTGCACAGACAGCGCTGTCATTACTTTCAGTGCCATTTATGAGCTTCATCATGCTATTGAGTGTGGTATCTACGCATGTTTTTGTTAGGTGTTAATTACATAGGACAAAATTCTGAGGTATACAATTTACCAATATTCAAATCTTAGTGCTTATGACTCTTAGCCCCTACCGCAGTACACAAACAACTACAGTATAAGCCATAAAAAGTACTTAGAGTCACTTCATACTGTTTCTCCACATCTCAGTACGTAAGCTTCATCCACACTGAAAATGTGACCCTATCCAAGAAGCTGTCCTCTAAGGAATCTAATGCATACACTACAGAATGAAGGGATTCCTCATCTTCTGCCGTTCTTAACACTACTACTTGATGCAGTTTGTACCTTTAACAGTAGCACAAATCTTTAGGTCTGGAACACAGGCATGACCACCATCACCTCTGACACTTTAGCAGGAATGAGAATCACATTCATTATTTCTTTCAGAAACATACACACAGTAACCAAGGACACATAATTAGCCTCTTCTATTTGTAACACTTCTTCAATGAGAATTTTGATTAGCTGGTTGTCTTGTCTGCTCTACATTCAGAAAGGAGCCATCAATACTGTAGTTGCTTTACTTTGTTCACACTGGCTACTCAGAATTACAACTCTATTTTAAACCGAAACTAGAACTAGTCTGTGTAGGCTTCAGAGCCCTTCCATACCTCCACCAGATAATTTATGCACCATATACAGTCACCACATACAGTCACCACATAATCCTGCCCTTTGTCTGGAACTGGAGGAGTGTAACACTAAGCTAGAAGCAGCACAGTGGCTGACCTAAATCCCTGTCTATCTGATTTGATGCCTCAGCTATGGGAACACTCAAAGAATAAAATAATTCACCATTAGAGTAACTTTTAAACCTTGTTGTGCCAGAGGTCTGTTGTAGATTATGGAATGAAAACAACATTTCCTGTCTAACACCACAGCTAAGTTTCAGCTTAGGAAGAACTGCTGACACTGGACAAAAGATCTATCACTTAATCAGAAATTTCCAAGAAGGCTGTCTATTCCCTTACAAATAATGGTAATTACCCAGTCAGGAAAACAAGGAAATCGTTTGGAGTACAAAGAGACCACTTCAAATAAACAACTGACAGCAGCTCACTTGTCACTGTGGGCAGCAACTTTCTCCATGGAGCATGAGCTAAACATGCCACGTACTGATACATGCAGGTCCTTGACAGAATGAGCCACATTCACAGCTCAGCTCAAGCAAACTGGGACATAGAGTTGATATCAGTGTTGATTATTACTAACTTGCTGTACTAATTGATAATGAAGTGAAAGATACACATGAATCAAAACGTAGAAGCCAGTTTCAGGTGTATTTCTGATCTCGAGATTTGAGCCTTACAACTCTCTTTTCAGACGCCTTCTCAGATTGAAAATGAATTTTAGAGCACCATTTCCCCCATAGTTTGAGGAAACAGTCTTTGATAGTAATCCTGATCCAGCTTGGGTGACTTTGACCTATAGCTAAAGTAACATTCAAAAAACATGAACTTTTTTATTTTCTCCTGTTCTTCTCTCTCTCTGTCTCCTCTCCATATTACACACTCTTTGGCTCCTTGAGGATTGGGCTAAATAGTCAGAAACACAAGCTTCCCAGATTACAATAAATCAGTGCAGTTTTACAGCCATGCAGAAGAAATGTCAATTCATTTGATACTTAAATTTAGTATTCACAGACATCCTTCATCAAACATTACAATTTTGAAGATCAGAAAGAAAATAAAGACACTGATGTTAAGAGGAAAAAAGAGGAGTGGAACCTAAGCCAAACTAAAGCTGAGCTAGTGCCTCTCTGCACAGTTAAGACAGAAGCTGTCAAGTCCACCTGAACAAACAACTAACAGACAAATTCTGAATAACAGCACCAGTTGAAAAGCTTATTTTAAAATATAACACATTTATTTCAATCCCCATGGAAAAGGTAATCACCAATTGGCTTGGAACAGCATCAGGACTGGTTCAGCAGAACCATTTCCTTCGATAAACACACGGCTTGCTCTCAGGCAGGGGAGGACAGAATGGCACATAGTTCATTTGCTATTGCTCTGCTCACCCCACCTTCAAATATTTGTGTTTGGGGTAATGCTGACCACCGGGACATATGTTCCTGTGTCTCAAGCCTGTTGAGGTCAAACTATGTACTTACCTTGCTCTGCTTCCCTAACGAGAAATAAATTATACAGAAGGTGAAAGTAAGAAAAGCAACTTTTGTTCCTGCCATGCCTTTCATATCCAATGATCTGAAAACACAGGCTTAAGTACTTCTGGAGTTGAATGCCAAAGCCCTTCTTCCAGTCCACAGTAACAGCACAAAACAGTCTGGGTAAAAAAGCAAAAAGAATCCATGTACAAATTCTTACTGCATCCTACAGCTATGATAATTCCAGGTTCAGCCTCTGGCTGCTTTTCCTCATACACCCTTTTGTGACCAAGATTCTAAGGAAAATCTAAAGGCAGTGGTGGAGTCTCCATCCCTGAAGGTGTTTAAGGACAGACTGAATGTGACCCTTAGTGCCCTGGTCTAGCTGATTGTGGAGATGTTAGGTCATGGGCTGGGCTGGATGATCTTAGAGGTCTTATCCAGCCTAAATAATTCTGGGATCCTGTAATTCATAAACCCCAGTTCTGAAGCAATACAAACTTTGCAGTGGCTTAGAGTGATACTAAACGAAGGAGAAATGGGTCACAGTAAGTAGAAAAAAGTAGAAATAAGCAAAACAAAGAAAGAAAAAGTAGATTCATAACAGTGTAGCAAAACATGAATTACGATCTATGCACATGTCTTCTTCAAAGTCCAAAATCTTGAGCTGACATGCATGGAAGCAGGACAGGAACAGAGAAAATAGTAACTGAATCCCCACATATAAAATTACTGAGAGTTAAGATCACACGCTCAGCTACAACAAGGGCCTACAAATTCCATCAAGACCTGTCATGTCCATGTATTCTGTAGTACAAACAACCATATCAGTTGACAGGGAAAAACTGTTATAATGTTCTGCTATTAAAAGCCAAAACGATAATATAATACTCCCACAAGAGAAGGCTTCTGGAAAAGTGCACATGAATCCTAGACACAGCCAGCAGGTAATTATTTATTATGTCAATTTTTCCATGATTCTCAAAAGGACAGAAACAAAGAAAACACTTTCTGGAAGTCCCCTGACCAAATGCTTGTGAATAGCTGTCTGAAACACAAGTCGTTGCACTGCTGCATTCAAACTGGACAACAACATGGGCCTTTTTAGGAGCAACATGGAACTGCACATGTGGTTCTAAGCTCTATTTTATTCTAGCATGTCTTTCACAAAAATAAACTGCTCTAGGGATGAAATGTATGTTGAAACCTCATGTGGGAAGAAACAACTAAAGGCAACCAAGAGCAACACCACATAAAAGAGCAGGGGGTTCTCAAGGCATGGTGTTTAGAGCAGATTTGCAGCCCTGGGCATAGGTAAGAAATGACAAAGGTTAACTCTTCTGTAGCTATTTGGGTTCCCAGATTCATTTAGGTCTCTTGGAAAAGCCACACTGGCACATCTGTAATGCTAGGAAGGAGCCAGGTCAAGAGTCTCAGGGATTTCAATGTTGAACTGAATCTAAGTTGTGATACAAGGTCCAGGACTAGTTTCAGATCCAAGATAAACCAGCATATAACAGACAGAAGCACCATCAGCCCCTCAAGACAGCAGTGAAATTCAAAGGGGAAGATATCACAAGACCACAAAAAGAGCAGTGGAAAGCACAGAACCTTGAGGACATCAGTAGATAACACAAGCAGGTAGAATCAAAGATAATGCCCAAAGGAAAATGTAAAACTATGTAACAAGAAGTTTTCGAGGCCATTACGACAACATGCAGCAACCTAAACGTGAAAGGAGAACATATTTAACAAGTACTAGAGAGGAGAGATTGGTAAAAAGCTTTTGGAAGAGCTCTGCCACAGGTTTTACACAGCTGGCCTGTGCTGCCCATAACAATGACATCCAATCCCAGTGCTGGTTCAATATATTGAAGGAAGCTCTTCTATAAGTTAGCACAAAGCTCAGCCCGAGTGTTCAGAACTCCTCCAATTGTTATTTCCTTGTAGCACAAGCTCTATCTATATTTTTGTTACCAGCTAAGAAATGACCTCTATGCTTTCCAATATGCCCTTATGTCCAAGTGAAGCAGATTTTACAAGCAAATCATCACCAGTTGCAATTTTAATTTTGCACTCAGAACACTCAAAGGAGAAACTCTTAGTACCAAACCATATGCTACCTTAGAGCTTCACTGTTCATTTCAGAAAGCCAGCTAATGCAGACAGTGCATCAAGGAGCAAAGCAAGCACCAATAAAAATCTAAAATAACCCTGTGACTTCCTTACATGTTGTCAAATCTGTCTGCTAAATGAGATGGAAGACACTGCATGAATACTGCACACAAACACTGGAGCAGCACAGTGAGCAGCAATCGCTATCAATGTCTGGGCACAGTAACGCTTATCCTGAGCAACAGGCTGAGGTCGGCCCCGTCTCTTCTTACAAAATCCCATGAAATCTTTGATTTGTACTCAAATTCTCCCCAGGGCAGATCACAGTTGAACTTCAGCTGCATAAGCAATAATACCTCTTGCAGACACACAAAACCAAATAAACTGTCTTTTAAATACTAGTGATCCACACAAGTCTTGTCTGTAATTAAAATTATAGCATGGCTTTTGATTTTTTTTAATACTTTTTGATTGGATAAGCTCCAATATGGGAATTTATTTCTGCACTGGTTTATTATATAGCAGTTGTGCAACAACTAGGAAAAAACCCAATCTTTCCCTTTATAAGATGGATACAGCAGGGTGCACAGAAATGAGTTGCTGTAGACTTAGTTTTCACTGTGCCTCTTCACATTCACAAGTGAGCTGAAGAAGCACAAGTCAGTGTGACATTAGAACAAAGATGGATCCTGTCTTATGGGCAAAGAGAAGCAGTTACCTCTGTCAGTGGCTGTTATACCTCTACAGCTAGCAGAACAGGTGAGGCAAGTGCTTTGCTTCAGTTCAAACTCTCATGTAGTAGTCATCTCAGCCAACCCAGATGACTTGCTAATGAATGGTCAAAAGTCTACTTAGGCAATTTGTTTGCCAGCTTGATTATGATAGCAAGCATTACTGGGGGCAATTTCTTGCACTGTTCCAGCTAAATCTGCAGCAGCAGTCAGCCCATACAATTGACATCTTAAAGAAATAAGAAGATACAGGAAACATGACCAAAGAAAGCTAAAAAAACTTCACTTGTTGCCATCTGGGTACCAGCAGCTTACGCCTTGGAGATACTACTTTCAAAAATAATAAAACCATGTGAGTCCCTCCTAGTTCAGCTCCTCACAAAAGCATGCAAGAGGAGGCGAGCTAGTCCTGGACTATGTAAAGGAGCAGCAACCACGGGGACTCTGCTGCTCTGAACCATCTCAACAAAGAGTTGCTGGATCAGTGCCCTAACCACACAGAAATCCAGCCTGCTTCCATGAAGTAGTTGAGCTACTTGGTTCATCATACTTTATTATCTGTTACTGTACAGTGTCCTGAGAGCTTTAAAGTAAAAAAAAAAACAACCAAAGATATTTAGTGAAACCATTTCAATTCCCTCCCTCAGTACTTTTCAGTAGGGCAAAACATTGTGCTGCCATTGTGCAGTTTGCAAGGCGAGCAAACCTGAATGTTGCATGATAAAACCACCTCTTCCCCCACCTGGCGGGTGGTGGTGTGTATCGGGTTCCTTTCCCACACGTGCAGTATTATTGCAGATTAGCCTAAGCAACTTTCATGGAAAGCTTAGGCTACTATTCCTTAGTTCTATATCCACTGCCTTTGTAATTCTCTCACAATAGTTCATGACTTAGTTTTACAGCAAATATAGAAAGCAACTCATCTTATCTGCTATCCGAAGCGTTCCCAGTTTTAATTTCAAGATGTTAAGAAAACCAGAGAAAGCATTATGCTGGCTGAAGTAATTTTTAATTCTCTATTAGCTGCAGCTTAGAGCAGTGTTTTTGAAAAAATCTTCCCTTTTAATTATTGTGATTCATTTGCACCCAAAGGAAAAAACCAGTTCTGTCTCTAGAGTAGTGTGCCATCTCTCATTAGAAGGTAAAAGACTTCCACAAGTAATTACTAGACTCTTCTTTGATGGTTTTAAACAGCAACAGAAGGATGGAATACATAAGGTGTGAAAAAGACTACAGGAGACACAGAAGTATCTCTATCTGCTAATTTCTTCAGAACACTTCTTCCTAGAACTGTCAAACTAGAGTCAGGAATCCCTTTCCCTAAATTAACACCCTGAAAAAACACTTCAGTGCTGATCTACATCCTAGTTTGCTCCTTTGTATCCCAGCTTCAAATATTGGCTAAGTCCATCTCTGCTTTTAAACCAAGTCATGGATCACTTCATACAACTAATCCTTATCCTCACACAAAACTTTCTATAGAACAGAGTCTGACATGCCAGATGCACAGCAACACAAAAAAGTCGAGTGCAGTATTCTGACGAGACTACACGGGCAATTCCTTTGATTGGGTATTGAAGATTTTACCCACAACTGCTGCAGTACCCAGGAACTGGACATAATTCCTGCCAACACTTCACTGACTGACTTGATCATCACACACTTTCCCCAAAGCTGCAGCTGAAGCCCTGACAAATTTCAAGAAAGCTGTAAGAAACTCCATCTTCCTACTCCACAAGAGCTGTCCTGTCATATCAGATCTAAAGAAATTTGAGACATTTTCCAGCTTCTGATTGCAAATCTGTCACATTGTGATTGTTTCTATAGAGCTTCACACATATGTTGTTTACTTATCTGCTAGGTATCTGAGCACATCATCTGGTGGTTTAGAAAATAACTGTCTTTTTAACAGACCCTGCTAGTTTTCCTTTCTTGGGCAACAGCTGGAGAATGTTCTGCAGCATACTCATAACAACTCCAACACAACAAGATGTGTTCTTTCAGGTTGGACAGGCTGCTCCTGCTTTTCAGCTAATCTACCATGAAATATTCATCAGCCTTCAGATGGAGAAAATGCCAGAGATGACAAAAGCATCCATCAACTGTAAACCTCAGTCTAGAGTTTGAGGAGAACTCCAGTATGAGATTGTCATAACGGACTGTAATAAGGCTGCATTCTGTACTTGAAAGATCTAGCCAAGATTTTCAATACCGACTTCATTGAGGTTATAGACAGACATTGTTCTACTGAGCAACACACAGCCATAAATGGCTAAAGAATTCAACTCTTAAAAAGTGGCTGAGGTATTTAATTTGCAATATCTCACTGACTTAAAAGGTCTGGGGTTTTTGACCTAGACCACTTTTGAAAACTGTACCTAGACTATGTTGTCAAAAAACAGTGTCTAGTTACTTTAAGAAATCTGCAGCTATCCTTTTGGTGTTTTTCCACAGCATGTAGAGTCCCCACATTCCCAGTACATGTTTAGCCTCCACTCAGATGGACTAAGAGCTATTAGCTGGCTCTAGTGCTTCAACTACAACCATTTCTGAAATGTATGTTTTGCTGACAGCTTTTCAAAATGGCTACAAGGTTAGACAGGACTGCACTACCGGCTGTATAAATGTCTGACAGATATTTTGGTTTGCAGCATGACTTTGGGAGTAGTCTTGTAGTAACTGGGATTGGAAAAGAAAAAACATAGTCCTGAAATAAGACTTAGAGCCTTTTTCCATCTTTAAAGTTTATGCTTTCACGTTTGCGTGAAAGCACAAACATGAGCATGCTGGTTGGTACATGGGCGCTATACAGAATGCCACGTATGCCATATGGGGATGCTCTTTAATTCCTCAGTTTGATGGACACAACCACCTTCATCAGTTTTCTAATCATTAACTCACTGTACCCTGGGTCACATTCAAAAGACAATGAGTACAGCAGAACTGGGACAGCACTGCTTCCAGACACAAACCGAGGCTATTCTCTCACACTGAAACAGCTGTCCATAAACCACATATCATTTATTTTTTTAATTCCTCAGTAAAGTACTTGTCAACGCAGCACTGAATCCCAAATTTTGTTGAAATAAGAAACTAGAATTCAGCATGATGTTTTCTATAAGTTAATTAGTCAGGAGATAATGAGCATGAGAAAGACAAATAGATCAATCACACATGAATGTTCACTGCAACACACACATCCATCTGAGAAGGTGGCATCACCTCAGTGCTGCTTTTGCTTGAGACTAGAGATGTAAATTAGAAAATTAGCCACATTTAGTTAGATATGAAGCATATTATAGCATAACTCTAGGATTTACATGGAAGAAAAGCCAATTGTGAGACTCCTGAGAGCCAATGTGGCAATTCAAGCCATAAATTGGGAAAAAATACAACTATTTATTAAAAAAAGATGCAACTATTCTCAGTAACAGAGAGCTTCACAAACTGTGGAAGCAGCCAGCTGAAATTCTCTGGAAAGTGGTTTGGGTTCAAGAATCCATTAAAGGTGGCACTAGAAGATGACTAGAAGACTTTTTATATCTTTATTGAGTCAAGCCTCAATATTCTACAGTTTTGATGATTCACTCTAGGATACCAAGATGGTAAGTGAAATGCACAATCATTCATCAGACATTTTTCCATAGCAGAACTACCATTTCCTCTCTTTCTTCTGGACTGCTCACTCTCAAATGAGCCCAGCCCAATGTAATGCCGTCTTTATCTTCCCTAGAAAAGAGATTTGTTTGCACTACAGAGAGCAGAGAGAAACTGAAGAACAGCAGTTCTCCAGCAGCTCACAAGTACAGGAACTCACAATTCTGAAAATAAATCTGATACTTTCTCCTCAAATACCCAAGCCACAAACTCTTCATCGAGTTACCAAAGGAACAGATAATTTCAACTGCACCATGGGCATGAATTCAGATTGGAGTGATGGATTAAGAGGGCATAGCCACTGCCAATTTGGGGATTAAGTTTGCTTACTTTATGTTTTCAATTAGAACACAAGTGTAAGCTGGGAGAACCCTAAAGAAAAATCCAGCAAACCAAACCAGAGTGCATTAGAAAACTTTACAGCAAAATAATTACAGTTGATGGGATGTTGCCTTAACCTCAGCAGCTCCTGAATCGGCTGGCAACTTTTTCTTGAAAAATATTATCCCAACAATGACCAAATATATCTAAATGGAAAGAAAAGTTTCAGAACATTAAGGATGTATAAACATGCACCGATGTGTCTCAAACACTGAAGAGCTTAACTGATGCCTAATAAACAGGGTTTCTGGGTTCAGCAATTAATGACTGAATCCATAACGTCTTTTCAGAAAAATGACAGCCTAGTACAAGTTTCAGAACTGCTTTCTGTTTATCAGATACACAATGGGTTTTTATGTTTCAGATATGTGACAGAGAAATCACTGATTACATCTCCACTTGGTTTATTTAAGGCAACTGACCTCTCTGATCTACCCTACACAAAACCCTGGTAGGAATTAATAGCTGATCTCTTATGTACTCAGCAGAGCCAAATGCACATACATATGTTTGCATGTTCGGTCTATTACTTACAATCTTTCCATCTATTTACTGGCCCTTCTTTTCCTGTTTTATTTCTTTAGGCTTCACAGACACATGGCAAATATTTCACAGGACAACCAGATAAGGCAACTTCCCTGAGCTCAGTAATGATGGAAAAAATTGCAGAGCTGCTTGCTGCTTCTCCAGTCTATTTTTTTTAATGGAGTGCAGCTGAAATGCAGCTGGAACACAGCTGTCAGCTTTTATTTCCCAAATCTGCACTAAAATAACAACTACAGCTTGATCATATGATAATTACCTCTGAATTAAAGCCCTGGGTTTCAGACATTACACACAATTAGAAATTAGCCAAAAGCTTGAGGATGACAATAAACACAAGGCTGAAAAGCTCGGGGGTTTGGCCATATTCCTTCTCAACATTTGTTAGTTCGGTGCATACTTCCATGAGGTAAACAACTCAGGAAAACACTAATGCTTTGCTCTTCCTCTGTGCGTTTGAAATACTGCCCTAAAAAAACACATTGCAAATACCAGAACACTTCCATATGAACTAACAATCTAAAGCTGAAGGGAGACTTCAGCTTAATTTTGAAAGGCAGCGGAATTTAGTTTCTTGTGGCTAGCTGTTTTATGTTTAAAAACTACAGGCTTCTCAAGTAACTCATGAACAGAAAGCAGCTAACAACATTCCCCCTTCTGTTACCTAATAAATGTGCTGACTTAATGCAAACCATACAACATAGATGGAGACAGAGAAATACAAAGTTTGCATTTAAAATACTTCAAAAAAAAAAAAAAGGTTGTCAGTGTTGTGCAATCTTTCTGCTCAGAGAAATGCATTTATCTACTAGACTCAGGAGATGAAATTCAGTTTCATACAACCCAAACTTATTCCAGCAAACTGTTTCACAACAGAAGGATTTGGTCAATACGCACAAACTGACTAGAGCAAAAGCCTATCAGCATCTATCTCAAAAGGAAGGAGTCAGATCTCTAACTCATTCTGCAACTTGAATATTTCTTCATGTGCTTTGTTATCTTTTCTCATAAATGCATATCATCTAGCATCACTTGCTGCAATTCTTCAACCCCCTAAACACAACCTCATAAATCAGAGTGAATGAAAAAAAACACCAACCCTCCACCCCCCACCCCCAATCCTCTCTGAGCATTAAATCCACCAAACATGCCCTGCAAGTGATTTTAAAATATTCTATCACCAGGAAGCACAACAGAAATGAGGTGACAATGACAAAGTCTACATATGGTAATATAAACCACCACTTACTTGAAGAAAATAATTTAGAAAAAATACGTTGAGATTAAACACATTTTTGGCAGATTTAAGATCTGAGCAGAATGAATTTCACATTGATCTGCAAAGGAACAAGAAAAGTTTGATGACCTCACTGCAAATGCCCCATTGTGTTACAGAGTACATTTAGCTAATAGCTGCTTAATGGCACACAGGTTTTGGAAGAGGAAGATGCTGTCCCATTTTACCCAAGAAAAAAATGAGCCTCAAAGAAGCTGCTGTCCTCATGGTCCCTCAGCCAGTAAATAAACAATGTGAGGAAGAGTTTATGCTCAGGGACCTGAGCTACTCTAATTTTTACGTGGCAGTGAGTCATTAATCCAACTACCAATATATTGAGTGTCCCTCTCAAACATCAGAACACTTAAAAAAACACTACACTGACCTTGAATAGTCATCCTTTGCAAACAAGTGCAATTACACCAAAGGGAAAACCAGTTTAAGAGCTTGCTGTGAGCAGGAGGTTATTCATAAAAAGTTTCTGTTTCACACGAGAGACTGTGACGTTAGGACTCCATTGGTTTCGGTGATGCTGACGTTAATTTTTCAATCCTTTGTATGAAAATTATTTCAGGACAACTACAACGTTTCAACAAATTTTGTTTAGCATTCACAAATACTGCTGTATCCTACATTGTCAAACCAGACTTCTTGATAAAGCATCATGCTTGTTCCCACCCAGCATGCATCATGCGTGTTCCCACCCAGCATAACATCCCAATCATTAATACAAGCCCTCAGCCAGCTCCTTTCCAGCATCTGTTTGTTCATTGTTATGTAACTCTCAACATCATTTCAAGCTCTCCCTGTGAGAATGACTGTGAATAACTCATTTTCTATGGCTCTAGAGATAAAGTCAAGATTTAATACAACCATGTGAAGCTTTGATCTGAAAATGGTTGCCTTTTTCACACCAAACACCCAAATGAAAAATAAAAAAGCCAAATACTAGTTTAAGAGGGACAGGTAATTTACAGCACCACTTTCAACTGACAGCGAGGGACAGGCAAAGGCCAGAGGAGAATTGTAAGGACACAGGGCATAAGGCATTTTTTCCAGCATGCAGAAAGTGCCCAACAGCAATCAGTACAAAAAACCCAAAATCATTAACCTAACACCTTCTCCATCTTTTCCAGAAATACAGGAGCAAACCCGACGCAAGGTAGCAAATGGTCACAGCATTGCTTTTTGCATAAAGCAACAACTCTTAGACTTAAGGAATAAATTCCTATGGACGCTTATGGCTGTGCAGGCTAACAGCAGAGATAGGCCTGCAGAGGAGCTGAAACTCCCCCCAAGAGATGTTTCAAGAACACTCTGGAGTCCATAGATGACATTTTTTTCCCATCAGGCTGGCTATCTTTGAAGAAAGGAAGCTGGGAGTCACCTCCTGCCATCTGGCCCAGCTCAGTCCTGAGATGAACGCATTCTGGTGCAGGAGTCAGTCCATACTCCTTTCTGTGAACTCTAGAGTTTGACTGAAATGCCACTCATGCTTCTTCCTTAAAAGAGAAGATAAATAAAATACGTGCATAATGCTCTAATAATCCAGTGCAAAACAAAACAGTCCTGGGAACAAAGATCCTTTCACATGAGCAGTCTCAAACTTGTTACGAAAGGTGAGATTAAAGGGCTTTAATTCATTTATTTGCTTTGATCTTCACTAGTATCATAGATATAAATATAAAAAACCAATCCATCTCTTTTTTTAAGGAAGTTTAACAGCAAACAGTTCAATGAAACTTAACAATCAGCAGAAACAGCAAAATGATGCTGTGGGAACAGGTCGAGATAACTCTTTTTAAAGGCACTCCTCATCCTATTTTTTTCCTAGACTTTTGTATCTGGTCTCATGATACACATATTTTGTGTAGGAGCAAACCTGAGAAACACAGACTGGGGCTAAACTTGACATCTCTGGAGGGTTTTAACACTTTTGGTTGCAACTCTTCCACACCTGATGAGCATCATGAGACTTTCTGCTTATCATCACAAAGATGGCAGTTTCTCACATTTACACAGCTGTTTCATTCACAGGGCAGATCTTGAAATGTTTTTGAGCACTGCTCTGAAGTTTCCTTTACTTCTTCATTCTAATTAACCATGTTTTTCTGCAGACATCAAAACCCACAGCTAAAAGTCACAGTAATTTTCTTAACAAACACGCTCAAGAGTTATTGCTTCCCATTGCACAGGGCCACGGCCAGACGTGCAGTTCCATTACAAGCACCCTACCGAAATGTATAAAAACACTCATAAAAATGCATTTGTTTATATGGCAAAGAGATAGGAATGAATTAATACTCTACACAGAAACTACCACAATATTATTAGAGTTTATTTCAACCTGCAAGAATTTTATCGAATCTTAAATCACATCCCTTTCCTCCTTTCCTCCCCACACGCATCAATGGACTCTTGTGTTTTGGTTTGCAAATATTTAAAGTGGTGTGTCAAATCCTGCTGCAGAAGCCTGATGGTCATGCCATGCTATGAATAACAGACTGAAAGCAGGGAAAACAGTTCCTAAATCAAATTATGACTCTTGGGGATAAACACGTTTCCAAATGATGTAATTATAACAATATGTCACACTCTGCTGAAGACCTCATATAACATTAAAATAAAGAACGAGTGGGTAGGAAATGTAAGCGAAGGATGACATAATATTGTTCCATGCCAGTTTCTGCCTGTTTTCAATCAGGCCAGACGTCAGAAAGGGACTTAGGAGGGGAAAAAAAAGTAAAAAAAAAATCTCACTAACAATCAAGGGAATTTCTGTTTGAGTCGGAGGGCTGCACACCAAGATCACATTTGACCTTGTAACATAAATAAAGTAACCCTAATGAAGTGCGTATAGAGCCTGGGAAAGACAAGCCCCCCTGCCTGCCCCCTCATACGGAGTCCCAAATAAACACACCAGTATGGCTTAAGACATGCTTGCAAAGAAGTTTATTATTTTATTTTCACCCCTGTATATATTCCATGCCAGTAAAAACTGCTGCATCACAAGCTCTTAATTTAGTCCCTTTTAGACACAAGACGACCTTGGACAGTTGATCTTAAACATGCCTGTGCCAAACTTCAGAAATGAGCTGACAAACGCCACATATCTCAAACTCAGCTCAAGGCTTTGTACGCGCAAGTGAAACGAGTTGTGTCTGGTTCAGACCTGAATCCTTGGTACAGCAGTAAATCGCATTATCAGCCTACAAAGTGAAGTCACTTGATTCTATCAAAACTGAATAAACTCCATTGTGGCTTTGCTATAATCCCTTTATGAGAACTGTGTGCATCATTATTTACCCAACTGTTAATGTGGGTGGAAACAGGAGACATTCACCTCTGGCAAACATGTTTGTAACTTCTCTCCAGTCAATAGAGTTGCACCTGCTCATACCAGCCATGGAGTTTGTCTCTGATGTCAACACTGATATTATCTAGAGATAAAGCAGTTCCTGCTTTGTCTGAAAAATTAAATACTTCAAAATATGTTAAGTCACTTGCAAATCCTGCCCACAAAGGGAAGAGAAGAAAAGCTTTAGAATAATTACTTTTATAAAACACAGATTCTGGGACCAGAAATCCTGAAGAGATTCACACCTTCCTTGCACTCCCCTCCTGCTAGGAATCTTCCATGACAGCTCTGAAGCTTGCCAAGCCCTGGTTCTTGCTTGGACAACAACAGTGTCCTTATTGGGAGCCCAGAAAGGCTCAGTGCTAAGAACAGCTGCCAAGCAAAAAGTAGGCAGCTTTTTTGCCTATTTACCGGCATCTTTCCAAGCACTGTGAGTGATCAACAAGACTGAAGGAAAATCACTGCTGACTAGAAAAGGGAAGAGGAAAAGGGAGGGAAAGTGATGACAAACCAACCAAGCACATTTCCTCTGCCCATCCTCCTTACAGAATGAGCCATTCATGTAGTCCTCTTCCATCAGGCTCCCTCCTTCAGTTCTATCACTTGCAGCCTCACTTACAACTCATTTTTCTTTCATTGAAATGCCTTATTTCTCCCCAGTCAGGCCACTCTCATACACAAAAATACCCAATCACTTCGCCTCATGCAGTTACCTAGTTATCGAGGAGGGTATATTTTGGGTTCGTTTG
Organism: Upupa epops; assembly: GCA_013397515.1. NCBI lineage: Eukaryota > Metazoa > Chordata > Aves > Bucerotiformes > Upupidae > Upupa > Upupa epops. Next base: position 271,715 of record VZRI01000219.1, read on the forward strand.
GGGTTTTTTTCAAATTTCAACTTCTTTTTTTGTTTTTTCTTACTATCATTATATCTATGTTTTATTATTCTATTTCCTCTACCTGGGTTACTTTTCACAGTGAGGACTTCAAAACACGTAATTATATAGATGTGGTACTCAAAATATATTACGTGTTTTAAAGATGACCACAGTTAGGACTGTGAGAAGCCATAAAACTAAGTTTCTCTTGGGTGAAATTCTCTCCTTCCAACAAGTTGACCAAACTGGTCCATGGTCCCATCTGTGTACCACTAAAGACTGTTGATCTACCAGAGCTTCCATTCATACTGAAATAGAAACTGGCCTTTAAATGGGACCTGGCAAGAAATACTGGAACTTCTGCACTTCTTCAGCTTAAAAATGCCAACTACAAATTGCATGGACTTACCAAGCTGATGTCATTGGCTTGTGCTTCTGGGACTTGTCTCAGTCTTAATGGAACACTTGACTCAGTTTTAATGAGCTGGTTGTCCCTTGAGCATGTGATGGGCCAGGTAGTCTGGAAGCACTCCCCAGCTCATTTTGATTTGAGCAAGGTTGGGTCAGGAATCTGTTCTGTAGTGCCAGCAGCAAAAAAAGGCACACAGTGAAATCTGTGGTTCACTCTTCTGGACATTGAATTTGTTTCATTTTTACATGATAAATTTTAATCACCACAAAGAGAAAGCACTTTCCCTATCAGTGAGACACTCCATCCACAAAGAGAAGAGCCACACCACACCGTGCAGTTCATGACTACTATCGGACAAAGGTATGGAGCAGGTTTGTTTTAATTAGTAGCTGATATTGGAGCACAGATATTCAGAGATAACTGACATGACTGAAACTTTGCCAAGGCTGCATTTGTTCTCCTCCATCTCCACAGAACACAATCCTAAGAAATTAAGTGCAAGCACTGCAACACTAAAGATCAGTGACTGACTCAAGAAGGCAGTTAACCCCATCTGGTCCTTAATCCTCAGGAAATTTGCTACTGTCGAATGAATGCTGTTCCCAAATTAACCATCCATTTAGAGTGGAGAATTTTTATTTGGTTGGTTGTGGTTCCTACACTATGTCTAGTTCACATGACAATTAGTGATGCATTTCTAGCTGTATTCAACATCAGTGCTTGTTTCTTAATAGTCTAAACCAAGAAACACTACCTCTAATTCCATACTATTTTTCATGCCAATGCTTCCCAAAGCTCTCTGTTTACAAGAAGCTCTACCCTGTACTTTAGGATATACAGTTTCATATTATACCAATTTAAGCCAAAGAGGGCATTTGAACAGCTAAAACCTGTACAAAGTACTGGGATGTTAAACACTGCTGCTTTTACAAATATATTCCCGTGTTCTTTATTTAAAATGGGAAATCTCTCACGCGTGCCATAGAACCAAACAGAAACACCTCTAAAAACTGTGCTGGTATGATTTAAACAGGAAGCATGAAAGTTACTCAACTGCTTTGAATCTTCATAATGTACAGACAGTTCCAAGTTCATTTCTACCACCTAAAATGGCAGTCCCCTCACCAGTTTTCATTAACATTGTTTGCTTTTTTCATTTTGCAATTAAATTCAATTAATTAACTGAATGACATACAGCAAGCTAATAGTTCCAAACCTCACAATTTGAAGCACAGTTTCATGTGAAGACATTTTGTCACTCAAATCAATCAAAAGTTGCTATTTCCTCTGATTCTGAATGAACCCAGCGGAGGGACAAGTGAAAGATCTGGTAAATGGAATAGTGAGAAGAGTCTGAAATAGAATACAGGTTCTTTTGAATAACATGAAATTCAGTTGATCCAAACTAACTGCTTTTCCTCTTCCCTTTCCTCTAAGTGAAATGTTTTATCGCTTCACACTACATTAATTTAACCACCTTTCTATAGAAACGAGGGCTGTGCATGCACATAAAAACCTATCAGCTCAAACCCAGTACTTCCAGTTTGTGACCCACATTCCAGAAATCTCTCCTGCAAAGGCAATTCATTTACATTTCACTCCTTCAGATGCTTGTTGAGTAAGCTGTCATTCTTGGATTAAATCAGTTCTTCTCATTTGTTTGGCAGGTAGTAATGCAAGAAACCAAAACCTCTTCCAGTTGACTGAGTTCCTTCAATAGGAGGGCTGACATTTCCTTGCACAACTCCATTTAAGTTGGAACAATAACAATATCAGGTTGCCGTCCAACAATAGCTCCAGTGTTATTTGGCATTGCTGTTAAATACCTCAAGATGAAGACAAGCTTGAAAATTCATAGAGATTTCCTAAGAATGTTTTCTTAATCAGAAAAAAAGACATGCAAGAATAATACCACAGTGGTACGGTTTGAGGTTGGTCCTGCACCCATTGGTATTCCTAAGAAAGAAACGATCCTTACAGACACTCCTACCTTCAGCATTACTACCTTTCTGCTACCACTCAGTCACAGTGTTACCAACGTCATCATTTCATAGGTGAGGATGCTGAAACTAAAAGGCTAAATGCTTCAGTTAGGTTTGAATAATGACTAAACTACAAGGAAAACACTGAACTTGAGAATCTTAGTTTTCAGATACTTGCCACCAAGTAGACTATTCAGAAATTAATCCCAGCTTAATTCAAGAATTTAGTCTGATTTCAGTTACTGGATTGAACCCCCTGCAATGTCTGAGCAAGGCTTGAATATTTCTTGACCAGCACCACATACCCATGCACCTGCTGTAGGTGAACTTCTGAAATAAAGCAGCTTCACAGCCAGGAACAGAACACAGTTGTACTACTTTTGCCAGGAGGGAGTTGATTTTCAACTCAGCAGCCCATGTGGTGCTGTATTTTAGACCAGAGACCACAACTTGCTGACTCAGCAATGTTTTGGCCACTGCTGAACAATGCCTGAATAGCATTAGGGTCACCTGTTTTGCACTCTGCCAGCCTTGTTCAGTTGAGAGGAAACTCAGATGGGGAAACCCAAGAGCTATTCCACAGCACCTAACACCATGCTCAGCCACAAAGTGGGGCAAGGGTCTGATGGACGAACTAGGGGAGTGAGATTTCCCAACTCTCTACTGGTGGTAGTTGCCCTTCCATTCTCACCCTGTGGAGGTGGAGGGTGTAGAGGGCTGTTTGTCGTGATGTCCCCAACTTTACTTAAACTGTTTCTATTCTGACATGTCTTTTTTTCTTGGGTTTGCCCTTACAGTTCTCTCGCCCATCTGTCTGCAGAGGGAGCAAGCAAACAGGGTCAAACGCAGCACAGTATCAGAGAATGAGTACCATTAGCCTTCAAAGGTACTTTCTTACTTGAAAATAATATTATTTGATAGCCTAAATAAGGCTATTACTAATGTAACGGATGCCCTGGAGGTCAAGCACCTTTATCAGTAATGAAACAACTGCTCCACAAGTCCCACCAGGACAAAGCCAGGCACAATCCTCACATACAGCTGAGTCTACAGACCTGCACTGCCAGAAGCTGCAATTCCAAGTCTTTCTCAGCCTCCCACTGGACAGTCCAACCACAGTGCCTTTTTTTAGGTTTGCTTCTAAGTAACAGAGTCAGTAACAGATGCTGAATCTTATTGAGAACAGGTTTCCTAGGGAAGATGTGGATGTCCCCTCCCCTGGAATTCTTCAAAGTCAGGTTTGATGGGACTTTGAACCACCTGGTCTGGTGAGTGGCATCCCTGCCTATGGCAGGGGGGTTGGAACTAGATGATCTCTGAGGTCCCTTCCAGCCTAAACTGTTCTATGACACTGTAGAGGGAGGGAAAAATGAGTGTGCGCACACACTTCTGAATTATGCACAGGCTTTCACCATCAATACACATTCCAAACACCAAAGCAGTTTCAGCTAAAGACAATGATCCTCTAGAGATGTGTGATATATGGCTTCTGCTAGCAACACTGCTTGCCATCCTATTACACTTGTTATTCTGTTGAGCTTAATCCTCAATGCAATCCAAAGTACTTCTCCAGAGACAGTTGAGAGCAAACACTGACACCAGCCTATAGGCATTCCAGTGTGCCATGCTACAAGCTAGAAAGCTCAGCGGCAAACTGGGAGGCAAACATTCTGAGTCCTGAAGTTACTGCTATATGTTACAAATGAGAGGTGAAGCTTCACTGAAATGAGGCTGCATTAAACATCCTGCATATCATTCTTTAATCTGTAATATTTAAAATGATGAGGATTTAACCAGTTAACGATTAGTGCCAGTGCTTCCAGAGACATCAGGACAAGGGCTGAATGTTCATGCACAGGGCGAGACAGAATTGATTTAGCTCCTCACTCTTCCTTTTCAGCCACAGAAGCAGCTGATAAGGAACATAAGGCACAGGCTTAGTGGGTAAGGGTGAATTATAACTGGCAAATTCACCAATGCAGCAATCATCTGGAAATGTTCTGCTGCACAGAAAACTATTGCAGTCTGGCTGTATGACACTTCACCACTTGATTGCTTTTGCCTTCTGATTCTCAAGGGGAAGCTGAATGCAGATGAAGAGTATTGTCAGTGAAGTGGAATGATGATCTCTGAGCATCACCGTCACCTTTTGGGTGGAAGCCAAAGATTGCTACAATATCACACACTGAGGAAACAAAAACAGAAGACCAGCCGCAGGCACCAGAAAGGCAGCTGAAAACCATCCTGCTCATGAATCCTCCTCTGAATTCAACTCATTTGGACTTAGGTGGAAAACAGAGGTACTTATGCCTTTTGTTAAATTATGAATCCTTAGGTTTAGGGTGGTTCTTCAGAACCACTGAAAGGGGCAAACAAAGACTGTTATTTTGTTTGACCCACTGATGGTACAAGGTTAATCACAACTGCAAATATTTATTTCTCTCTTCACAAGTAAAAGCTTCGTGAAAATATACTTAACTTTTCACTTAACATTTCAATTAGTGCAACTACATAAACTGGAATCTCCGAGTATGGTTGCTACCTCAAACTTTGAAACACTGGATCTGCTGTTGAGACTGGCTGTCACAATAAGAAAAAACAGCCTGTTTCTGCACCTTATTCCTTTTCTTTTAAATGCTAAACTAGGGTGCTTCAGTATTACCTCTCTCACACACAAGGCATCTTCTGTCATCTAAAACAAGTATAGTAGAAAGAAATATGGTCCAAAACCTTAACAGCTGTTGTTCACCACTGCTCCCTGTCCTTCAATCAAGTTTTAGCAATTCATACTAAGAGACCAAGAGAAGGCGTAGAAAAAAATGATCATAAATAATGCTGCCTGTAGAAATGAGACAAAAATATGTATTTAACTCATGGTCACCCTCATTTCTAAAGGCAGCTATAGCCAAAGTCTAGGAGTGCTTTTTAAATCAATAGCAATACATTTAGCTCAAAAATGACTGAATAAATAACAGGCTGCTTGTGCCAGAATTCACTGCACTTCACACACCTGTATGCTTCACAAACGCTGAAGAATAAAATAGGTCCTTTAGCCAAATTACATGCTTTGAGGTTGAGGAACATCAGTCAAAAGCTTAGGTTTTGAGCAGAGATTAACAACAGAACTTGTAAAAACAAACACACCCAAAAAAATCCTCCAAAACCACCACAGTGGCTCCAACTCCTGACTTGTGACTTCTCTTCAAGTCAGTTACCCACACACTGATGCAGCAGATGTTTCAAACAGCTACCATTTGAATCAGGAAAACAGTCTTGATGGGTGTTTGTTATTTTAGACTCCTACCAGGCACCCCAAGCTACAGAAAAGGAGCAACATGGTATTTTTAATATTTATGTAATTTGTTAATCTGTTTGTTACTCAGAAACAGGTAACTTATCAAGAGAGTCCAAAGGGAGTAGAAAAAATAAAGCATAAAAAGCAAACTTCCAGCAATTTACTACCACCGTGTAAAAGGATTTGTTCTATCAAGAAGCTGTTTGAAGCCCTGTTAATTGTTTTATCTGTTAATCTCAAAGTATGAGGTTTTAAGTGTTCAATGCAAGGAAGGATGCCTGGTAAAAAATAGGTAGCAGCACCCACCGGAAAGTGCTAACCTTCAAGCCAGGCCATTATAAATACAGAGGACTAAAACAAACCACATGAAAAGGCTAGAGGAATCCCTCTCCTCTATCCACCCTCCCCTTAGCCTAGGAGAAGCAAACCTCCCCCGAAAGGTGCCAATGAGTCATAAATGATAAGCTGGGAACAGCACAGTGTTCCAGTGGGCAAACACACCACCAGTACTTCCACGTTTTGAACACCGTTTTACTTCTTGTCTTTACTTCCTAACCAACACAAAGAAAAGAGCAAAGCAACACTGAATAACACACAGGTTGGGTGGGAAAGTTCATAAAAGCCAAACCAATAAATATTTCAATAAAACAAAAATACCTGGTGGCTGCAAAAAATCTCTACACCGGTAACAAAAAGGGTGCAAAGCAACCCCAGCATTTTAATCTGTGGAGTCAAAGGCCACCAAGGAGCAGAAATACAAACAGAAAAGAGACACCAACAAGGGTATCTCTCCCTTTTTTCATATTTTAATTAGGATCAACAAAAAGGCAGTTGCCTTTAGCAAATGGCCCATGGTTTTAGTTGCCCCCACTACTTCTACTGCTGCACATACAGAGCAACCAAGGATCAGGTCTGAACATATTGAAGCCTATCAGAAACAAAAAAGCGTTTATATTAGACAATTTCAGAGTGCCAGCATGCAAATGGTTTCTTGGCAGAAGTGACAGAGGCAGATGCAGCGACATGAGAACACTTTCAAAACACGAGAAGAGGGAAGAAAAGTCTTCAGCTGCAGTACTTTGGATCAAAAGAGGTCTGACAGAATGAAGCAAATACTCGTTTTCCTTCACCTAGAAATCCAGAGCTCAAATAAAAAGCAAACAGAGCTTCAGTGGCACTTTGCACTTCTTTTACAACCATCTTCCTTCAGAGAGGGTAGCAAATTGACACTGTAGTTAAGTAGGCAGCTACAATCCCTATTTCACAGCAGAAATGTGCTGTAACTTGTCTATATTGAGAACTTTGTCTAGGGCAAAGGCAGGAACAGACCTCAGACCTCATGATTTTCACTCTTAAGACTGTCACTCAAGGCTACTTTCACTCATTGTAAATACAATTATTACCTGTACAATCAAAAAAAAAACCTGAGATGATAGCTAAATTTACCTCTAATCAAAGATTCAAGGAACTAAGAGACTCCATAGGGCACTTGCTCGCAGGACCTGCATAGGCAGGAAGCATAAACACACTTACAGAAGCACACCCGCAGAACTACAAACCATAGTTTCTTTAATAAAAAGCAAGCAAGAATCATCCCTAACTAGTTATTATCAGAATAGCCACAACAGGAAGAGCTAACGGTGCATAGCAGCCATGCACAGTTAGCCCTGAATTGCTCATTCTTGATCCTGCTCTGTGGTACTTTCAGGGACCCATGACTTGTTTGAGCTTTTTTTAGGAAGATTTTAGTCATATGTAATTTTATGTTATGTTTATAACTGCATACATAAATCTGTTCACTTCAAATACTCACCCATAAAGGTTACTCATCCTGCCCTTTCTTTTGTGTAAACGCTTACCAAGGAGCACAGAACTAGAGTATGGAAGAGCTCAGTGCTTGAGCCTAAGAGAAAACCAGTAATGTGGTAACAGAAACCAAGATTGCAGTAGCAAAGCTCCAAACCAATATAATGCAGACATGGTGCTTGAACTATAAAGGCAGAGGAATGTGTTAAAATCCTGGTTTAAGGTAGTCAACAAGTCCTTTACAACCTTAAAAGGGAAATATGTACCTTCCTGCCTGTGCACAGAAATTACAAGGTCCACAGAGAATGAAAAGGCAGACTCTCTTGATCCTTTTGTGTCCTGCCTTGGAATAAAAAGAAAAAACTAAGCCTGGCAACATGAGCTCAAGACTCCTCCGGCCCACTGCAAAGGCCATCAGCAGCCCCAAGAACACGTGTTACTCAGATGCACTGAGGAACAGCAGGTCTCTGGTGCTTCCTGCACTTTCTACTTCCAGCCCAAGAGCTTTAGGACAAACCCAGCATACTCAGAAGTGCATTTTAAATGATTCTAAGCGTATGCATTTTTTATGAAAGCTTAAAAAGCCTTTGTCTGCAAATGATCAAAGAATTCTGGATTGCCGAAGGAGACAGACATTGCTTATTTCTTTAGCGCGGTAGAGCACATGTAGCGTATCTCTGCTCTGTATCCCAGGCCAGGAAGGCCTGCAGGCTGCAACTCTGCTATGGCCAATACCCCAGCACACACATTGGTTTTATGCTGCTGAATCACTGACTGAAACAACTGAATTAATTTAATAGAATGGTAGAACACTAGCAAATGAGAAATACAAGCCGTGAAAGTCATTGGCTTCTCCTGTTTAACAAGACTACTTTCAAAAAAGTCAGTCATACACCATACCACCAGAAAGTCCATTATTCCCAGACAGAGTCACCCATTTTTGGCAGGACTGGATTATTTTCTCGTGATTACCTTTCCTCAGATAGCACCAGCTCTCTGAATATGCTGATCGTTTTACAGACTGGTAATTTGAAAAGTAGACCAGTTTAAAGCAGTCAGCTCCTAAGATGCAATAAGAGGAACTCAGGTGAGCTGAAGTGAACATATCAACTGCTGCTGAAGACAGGTCTTATACACTTTCCTCCTCTTCACATTCCCCTTTCCAACCAGACATTCCTGGTGCTTTCCTTGCATCAGGTCTGACACTGATGCGATGATCCTTCAGAGAATGAATTCACTGGCAGAAAACCAATCAGTCCAGAACAAGCCCTCTGCAAGCTGTTAGCCTCAATCAACTTACAAGTGATCAGATGCACATCAGAACACGCAAGGGAGAAAACAAAGCAGGACTATTCCCAGCAGCAACAAAATGCTAATTTGACTTTGCTGTCTCTTCAGATCTGATCTTTAATCTCAGGAACATCAGAGAGCAGAATGTATCTTTCATAATGAGTTATTAATGTATTTTGTTAGATAAAAGGATTCTATCCTGTATCAGGACTCAGCTAGAACTTTTTGCAGTTGTGTTGGTTCTGTCAATGCAATAATATCACATACTCAGTATCTGCAATAGTACTCATGATAAGCAGCAATTTTTTTCTGCATGTAGAACCAGTGAAGCTGATAGAAATGTTTTCAGATTGCATCACTGTATGGAGAGGTAGTAGAACCTGATCTCCCTATAAAATGGGGATTCAACAATCACCTCTAATACAGCTGCTATTTATGCTTCTCTGTGTAAGTCACAAAATCACAGTCAGAGGGTCGCCATGCACAGAAAACAGAGCTGCATGGTAATCTGAGGCTACTTCGAGTGCCATTTATCTTATGGTGTCTGTAACTTAATGCATTTGTCTTCAGGATAAATAAATTTATCCTTGTTTGTCATGGTTCAGTTTGGTTACCAACACATTATTTAAATGAATACCCTGACTGGCTGCATACTTTCATCAGCATCACTTTTCCCATGAGAAATTGATTTGCCTTTCTACTTGTGTCTTAAGAACAACATGGTACAAAGTTTTTCTTGCCAAGTAACGTTTATGCTTATGTATGCAAAACACCCAACTCCTATTAATTACAAAAAGTTATCAATGCTGCCATATGACTGGAAAGATTCTTTCTCATGGTATTGTTTCATTTCAGGGAAAGGAAAAAATAATCCCCCAAAGGAGTATTGATACCCTGAAAGAGAGCCCGTATAGGTATTCCTTGCATAACAAAATCAGACTGCAATCAAATATTACCGTTGCAAACAATAATATTATGAAGTTCTTAGGGTTGTTGTATGAAAAGTGTTTTTTCTGATTCACCTAACATGAATTCTGCTCATCCACAAGGACTCAGCACCCCTGTTTTCTAAACATAAGTGTACTCAGTTCCCTGAACCTTTCCCCCGCAACATCAAAGGAACCAGATAAAATTTCACAACCTCCAAGTCTCTTTCTGAACTCCAAACAATCTCTAAGGAGAGCTCCATACAGGGTATTAGACCTGCTAATTGCATGTGGATACTGCCAGGGGGTCCCTTAAGCAAAACAAAAGACTGAGCTGGGTAAAATCTTTGCTTTAAGCCTTTAAAATGTTGATTTCAAATATAAGCAAAGACAGTCCTAGTAACACTTAGTGCTTTTGAGTGCCCCTGCACACTCCAGTACACCAATGAATTTTGTAGGGTCAACAGCCATGTCCTTGACACTCCAGGTTTTGAGGCAACAGCTACAGGCACCATAACTTATTACACAATAAAAACTTGAGACCCTTTTAGTTCACAGATGCTACACATACAGACCCAAAGGGATACAGCAGAAACAAGTTATCAATATTATCACTTCTCAAAGAATAACAGTTCAGACTTAAGAGTCCTTCTTAAGAGGACCTTCAGAGCAACCAACAGTGAGAAATCCCTTCCTTTACCAACACAAAAAATTCTGGTTGCTAACACTGTCAGGCAAAACAAACACTAACATTTCAGGATCAGTATGATCTTCACTTAAAAAAACAAAAGGAAAAAAGAATCTGTCCAATCCATGTCTCTCCATTTCAGAGACAAGGATGCCCTGCACAAATCCAGATAGATGACATCAGTTGCTCTACCCTTATCCACCAACTCTATCCCTATCACCACTAAGAAGGCCACTAGATTGTCAGGCATGCCCTGTCTTTAGTGAAGTCCTGTTGGCTGTCACCAGTCACCTCCTTATTTATCGTCTGCCTCAGCAGTTTCCAGGAAGAAGTGCATCACCTAACTACATCTAACATCATTATAATGTAGATTCTGATGCAACATCAAAAACTACAGACTGACTGCATGCTGATGGCAGAAAATCTGGAGCCAGGTCTCCTGGTTTCATTTTAGGCAGCTTTTGATTTGCGATGTGATACCGGGCAAGTCACTTCCATTATTTATTTATAAGTTACATCTAATTATCTAGAAGAGCTAATTAGCTCATCTGGAAAGTGATTTGAAATGCACAGATGAAGATAGTGTGTGTTTCTCAACTCTGGTCATGTGTGCCAATAAAATACTTATTTCACAACAATTAGATCTAATTGCATTTTTGATAGCTGCTGCCACATCCCTAGAAATTCCAGCTCTGGAAGTCACAAATGGAAAGACTCATCAGGATGCAACATTAATGAAGTGGTACACAAAACAGCTATAGATAACCTTAATATGCTAAAGGCCTTTTTTTGCGATCACTTCAAGTGCAGTGACACTTTTTTCCCCAGTTGGATTTCCATGCAAATGGAAAAGTAAGAATTTATTTTTGAATTAGAAAGATCCTGCAGAGAGATCTGGACAGGCTGGATCAATGGGCAGAGGCCAATGGGATGAGGTTTAACAGGGCTAAGTGCAGGGTCCTATACTGTGGCAAATAACCCCCTCAGGAGAGCTACAGACTACGGGATGAGTGGCTGGAGAGGAGTCTGGCAGAGAGGGACCTGGCAGTACTGGTTGATAACCGACTGAACAGGAGCCAGCAGGGTGCCCAGGTGGCACAAAAGACCAGTGGCATCCTGGCTTGGATCAGCAATAGTGTGGCTAGCAGGACTAGGGATGTCATTCTCCCCCTGTACTGGGCACTGGTGAGGCCTCTCCTCAAGTACTGGGCCCCTTGCTTCAAGAACAAGATTGAGGGGCTGGAGCAGGTCCAGAGGAGCAACGAGTCTGGGGAAGGGACCAGAAGGAAAGTCTTATGAAGAGATGTTGAAGGAATGGAGTTGTTTAGCTTGGATGGGACTCAGGATGGGGGGACCTTACCATTCATTACAACTCCCTGAAGAGAGGTTGTAGTCAGGTGGGGGTCAGGCTCTTCTCCCAGGCAACTAGTGATAGGACAAGAGGGCAGGGCCTGAAGCTGCCAGAGGAGTGTTAGGTTGAATGCTAGGAAGCCCTTCCTCATTGAAAGGGTGATCAGACACTGGAATGAGCTGCCCAAGGAGGTGGCAGTCCCCATTCCTGGAGGTGTTTAAGGACAGACAGGATGTGGCACTTCATGCCCAGGTCTAGGTGATTGTGGTGGTTAGGTCACAGGCTGGGCTTGATCTCAGAGGTCTTTTCCAGCCTCAACAATTCTGTGAACTTTCTTCCACCTCTAAAACAGTGTAAGTGCTTCCCATGCTACTTTAGGTTGCTCCAAAAACAGTGAATAGCTAAGGAACTAAATCTAATCTTGGATTGCAATATTCAAGAAAGCTTTAGCAATCACATCTTACTACTTCATGTAGAAGCCCTGCGTTCACTTTCTGAATATTTGCACAACACTAGTAGGATGCTCAGACTGGACAGAATGCTTCACTCTGGGACAGGGCACGTGGAGACTGGAAGCTGTCAGTGCAAAGCACTTTGGGGGTTATACCTCCCATGCTGAAAGTCATGAGCCAGCCCAGAGGAGGGATTCCACAACCCACAAACAGGAGAGGGGCTTATTAAACCCAAATGGTCTCTGAGTGAGCCTGGTATCCTGCCTCTACCATAGCTGGCACACGGCATTTTAGCCAAAACCATAAGAAATTATGCAGGAAACAGCTATGGAGTAATCAGTGCAGCATGTGAATCGCTTGTTAAAGAAATGAAAAGCTAAGAGCACATGTCCTGAAACACATACACCCATCTGTTAAGGTTTTCTACAGTCTAATCCTGACTACATTTTACCAAGTACTTTTTCCTTCTCTGCATGAACTGGGATTTCAAGACAAAGCCAAACGTCAATGTTCATTTTGACCATAAGCATTCTCATGCATATGCACTGTACACATGTTAGCTGAATGGGGTCCCAACCCCAGTCACACTCAACCAACCTACGTCTTCCTGTAGTAAAGACACTGAAATATAAAAAAAATACAGGCAGTCTACTTGGCAGGACCTATTTTTTGAAAGCTAAATGTTTTCCAAGCACACACATCTTTTTAAATGACACTACATAAACTATTTTAAGTCAGAAAATGGTACAATTTTTAATACAGCATAGCCAAGACAAAGTCATAGGGTTTACAATTTCCTCTGGATGAGATCCCATCTCAACACTTCATTCACTCATTTAGACAGAATAAAAAAAAAAAAGACTAAAATCTTGCTTCAATTTACTCTGCATCCCCAGTTGCTGCTGGTAAACAGATCTGTCGCCAGCTTCCTGAAAGCTGATCTCCCACAGAATCAGGGAGGTGCTGCGGTTCAATAGGGAAGTGGCTGCTGCTGCAAACACCAGTCTCAAGGTAGCAGAGAAATCTGGCTCCATCAGCTAGCAAAGAGGGTGATTGCACAAATGACTACAGATGTGGTCGAACCAGTGAACCACCTCTGTAACTTTTTCTCTAGACTTGTTCATGCTTCAGCTGTTTCTCTTTCCCATCCTGGTACCCTAGAGAAGAGGATACAACCCAAGTGGCAAACATAAACCTCTTTCCTCCCAGACTATGTGGTCTCTCATTCCCTCATTTCAACTACATCCATGTTTTCTCACCAACTCACATGGTGGGAGAACACTGCTGCTGTTCAAACTGTCTGTTCTGTTAAAGTTTAACAAAGTTGGATTTGGCTCCTTATACAGGTTTAGCAAGCTAAGTGATTGTCCTCAGCACTGTTCCTCTTTTTTTTTAAACAAAAAACCCCTAAGAATAGCTTTTATAAAAAAAACCACTGTCCACACCTGCTCACTACAGCATAACTCTATGTCTTCTATTTCTCATCACAAATGAGCAATCAGTATTTCTTTCAAACACAGCTATTCTGAATTTCTCAGAGGCAGCAGAAACCAATTATAGACAAATAAATTTAGAATTCAATATGAAAATGAGGGGTCAGGGATCTTTCAGTTAAGTTAAAAAGTTTAGCACACCTCTAGGACCCTACTTGGCATGTCTGTACCCTACACCTTGGCTACCTTTGTTTTTTGTCCTGTTGTACCACAAGATTCAGCCTCTGCACTCAACTCGTCATAACCTCCAAACACCAGGGGCTCATCCACAAATTTACTCAAGTGATGCAAATTCAGTAGCCCCTCACTTTTAAACTAACAGCACACAACAAAATAAATACACATTCACGTGTACTGAAGATACATGTGACTCTCAACAGTGACTGAACCCAAGTACTTAATGGTACATCTGTGAATAAATGGTGCGTAACTCACTGCACAGAGAAAGGCAGAGTCTTCAAAAAGTGTGGTGCCTTTTACCTGCAGGCCCAGTAACACAGTACAGAATTCCTGCTTACATCTCACTAGCACAGGCAGGTACTATCAGCACTACCGTCACACTTATATGTTGCCAGGGAAGTAAAGACTTGTCTTGATAGACACCTCACTTCTTTGCTGCCACATAACCCTGCTAGGGATGAGGTGCATCTGTACTTTTTTCTTCCTGTTTCACACTTAAAGGGCCACCTTTGTACCTGGTACCTCAGTAATACCTATCATAAATTAGCATTTGAAAGGAAAAATGTCTATCTTTGCCATCTTTTGCCACCTGAGCAAATGTAGAATACAATGGCATGACATACCAGTAAAACTTAACTTTGCAGTACGGGGCAAACTGCAACACTGAATCCAAACACTGTAAATATGAGAAGAAACTTCTTCACAGTGAACAATGTCAGAGCACTGGAAAAGGCTGCCCAGGAAGGTTGTGGAGTTTCCTTCTCTGAAGGCATTTTAAACCCGCCTGGATGTGTTCCTGTGCAACTGGATGTATGGGATCCTGCTCTGGAATGAGTATTGGACTGGATGATCCTACGAGGTCACCTCCAATCCGTAGCATTCTGTGATGTTTGTGGTGTTTCTGTGCACTAGTCCAAGTAAAACCTATTAAAAATAGCTAACACACTTCCTTTGACCAAACTGAGAAGAGCACAAGGAAGTACCAGTCAGATAAAATTTTTTTCAAAACATTTAACAGCATTTCACTGTTTATAAATGGTTACCAGCAGCAAAAGAAAACAAATGTACTTTTTTTACCTGACATCTCATAAAATAACAGGAAGATGGACTTCTCTGCTTTTAGCCTCTGCGTGGCATCCCACACGCTGCTGTGGGTGACTGCCAGCGCACAGTAATAAATGCAGGAACATGACTTAAACATGAATGTCTTGCAAAATGGTTCTGTGTTACTTCTCTCACAACTATAGCACCCCTTTGCCTGGGCCAAATCCAAGGGAGCCTGTCATTTCCTCACTGGTGCCATACCAAGCAAAACCATTCCTCTCTACTGAATTTTTTAATTATCAGCTCAACTGAGAAAAAACTAGCTGTATTACAGTCAGCAAATAGAGAACGGTTCTAAAATTGCACCTAAAAAGTGTTGCATTTACAGAACACCACTTTTAAGCAAGATTGTTCTGCCTTAAATCAGTGTAACTGACAGCTTTCCTGCAGCTAAACAGAAATGGAAAAAGATCAGTGTCTGTTCTCACACTAATGTTCAGCTAACTAGAAGATGCATCACCTGCAAAGCACCTCACTGCACACAAACTGGATTTTGGTTATTATTTCGCTAATCTAACATTATCTAGTTACATCAAAAATGTGCTAAAAGTTAAAACTAGCACTGGGTTCAGATAAGCTGACATTGCTCTGGTAAGTAGACTAGGGGGAAGGTGATTAATTACTTTTTCCTCTTTTTTTCCAAATGATTCTGCAACAACTTGGTGCCTCCACCGCGATGTTGAGATGAAGTCACTTCTGTATAGTCCCAGTTAACCACCACGTTACTGCTTCTCAGCTGTCTGAAAACACTGCTCAAGGGCAGTTGGGCAAGGAAAACACCTAGCACAAGCTGCAATGCTGTATCAGGATTTGGCTCCATGGTACCACAGGGTTCCCAAAGCCTCATTTCAGTTTCTTCCCTGAAGAAAGACTTGGTTTTCCAACAACAATGGTTTCTTTAAACTCATCTAAATTAAACTGTTCTTGGTATCTTTTAAACACTGTTGATTTCCCACCAAATTCTACACAAGGTCTCAGGAGTGGCTTATGAGATGAAAGATGAATCTCTTCTAAAGCCACATTTTCATTCTACCTGCTCATGGATGTCTCAGACCTGGTCCAGGTTCTTCGTGCTGTCATTATGACCTACTTACTTTACAAAATAAACTTGTGTTATTAGGAAATAAATGCATGATCTTGCCCTATTTATGATGCTGTTCAATGACATTTTCTATCCAATCTTTGAGGGCATTCAGCTCCTTTAGCACCCTTCACCTCCTACTCTGTATGGACAGCTGACAAGACTGAACCCATCTGGTATAAATGCATTTTTATAACATTTTTTAATGGCTGTATTTTAGTCTGCAGGAGGCAAGACACCGATTATTGCACAAAAACCAAAATCACCTACCTAGCATAACTTCCCACAGAACAATTTATGAATAGGCAATTTAGAGTGCAAAGCCTGAGACAAGCTTGAAATCCACTTGGCACGTTATGTTTTGCAAATTGAAAATGGCAAGACTCAAAGCTGTTACATCCCTGCTCCTATGAGCACTTATTCAGGTATTTAGCTATAAGCATGCAAGCGGTGCAGGCATTAAAACACCTGCACAAGTGTTTGTTGGATCTAAGCCCAAAGCAAAAAAATGGGCTTTAAGATTCCTGGGGTTTTATTCCTGGCTCTTATTAAGAGCTCCCTTTGCCATGCTTTGTACTGGACCTAGTTATACATTGCTCATCTGTAAACAAAGAATAGAATCAAGCTATAAGAGGGTGACATTTTAAAGCTTAATTAAATGGTACAGAAGTGCTTTGAAGCCTTTAGATGAAAGGTGCTACAAAAGAGTGAAACAACATTATTGCTATTTTCATTTCTCAGGCTGATTTTAATGGTAATCATTTCTTTCACCCTCATGGCCTGTATATACTATAGACCTGCCTCAGCAAGACCCATACACAGCTCTGGGTGGTGATCAGGAGATGCCAGGACACACAGATATCAATGAATTGTCACTTTTTAAAATCAACTCTATCAACACATGAGCTAGTCTAGAGTCCCCTGTAACGTGCTGAAGTTCTCTTTCCTGCCTTTGCTTGGAGAGCTACATTAGTTGGGCATTAATAAATACTAAACCATATTTGATAATTTCAATAATAATCAAAGTCCTGACCAACACTGGCCAAAAATTTTCTTTCAAAAATTTTCTTTCAAAACAGCTACCAAAAGAAAAACACAAACCCACAATCTTCACCAAGCAGCATGCCAATGGTATTTTAACACTCACTGCTCATGCATGCTGTTATACAACTTTTTAGACAATTTCTTAAGCACAAAATATCTCTCTCTATCGAGGAGTAAAGCCAAGGACATGATAAAGAGGTTCACCTCCACCTTATTCTTAGGCTCTGCAGGCAACTCAAGCTACAGCTGTTGCCAACAGGTAGGAATCAGCAGGGGCTGCAGGTACAACCTGCCTTCATGATACACTTGTCCTTTAGAAAAAGATCAGAGGATAAGTGTCCCATCTATCTAGCCCATGAACTAGCAGCTGAACACATAAATGCAGAAATGCTAGTGTTTTGAAGAAAAATTCCCACTCCTCCAAATGCCAAAATAACAAGAAAAAGATGACAGGAAGAAACAACAAGCAATGCTGTATGCAAAGCATCTTGCATCCAATCACTGCCTCATTGCAATAAACCTACGGCAAGATACATGACTGATTTTCTAACCGCTGTGAATGACAAGATGCAATGATTTTTCTAAGCTCGTTCACATAAAAGAAAGCTTCTTTTATGATGTCTTTTTATACTTGATCAGTATTCCTACATTAATTGCAAAGGCTCCAGGTAACTCACAGGATTTCTACGTGGAGTATAGAACTAGTTCTCTCAGAGTTCTTCCAGAGATTTTAAAGCCAGAACAGTCTATACTGCACTCAGAGTATTTGCTTGTTTGTTTGGAGTAGGCTAACAACCTTCAGGACCTGCTGAATCTTCTCTCTTGGTTAAGGTGCATCTACAGTCTTATTTCACCTTTTCAAGTTGGTTACTGACTTTCATCACATTTATAAGAAAACTGTTTTCATCTGTAAAACATGGCTGAAACTGGCCAGAATTCAAAGGCAATTTTGCACATGTATTCACAAGCACAGGTACACAGACATGGGTGTCATCCTGGGCCTATGATTATAGGAACAGGAGTTCAAACTGCAAGATTAAAGTTGAGGGAATATACCTCTTGGAAAACAAAAAGGTAGCCAAACTAGTGATAAAAACTTCCACCCATTCCAATGCTCACCTGTACTTTTCACCTTTCGATACTGAATACACAACTTTCATTTAATTTACCATCCCCCTGGATCAATTTTGATACAACCAAAGGACACAGAACCAGGAAATGTGATGGAACAATCTACTGCATAACCCTTAGAGTTCAGCAAGTTAGTCAGGAAATCAAACCATTTTGCAAAAAGATCTCTATCTATAGATGTTTCTCACAGGGTCAGCTTCCCTCATTTCTTGTTCTATTTTTCTGGTTAGTTCTTGGGACTGGTAGGAAGAAAACCTGTCCATTCCAATTTTCAAAATCTTGTGCTCACTGCTAACCCAATGCATTCACGGTGCTTTGATAACACTTGCCGACCTAAAAAGCCTCCATTCCCTGCTAAGAGCACATGTTTCAAAGCATGATTGACTGGTTGATTTACAGCAGTGTATTTACAGACACAACAGACAATTCACTCCAGGCTTTTGGTCATGGGAAACACGACAAAAAACCCAGTCACCTCCCAGAGCCTAAGTCACCATTGGTTGGTTACAGGGTGTGAGTTAACATTTAGAGAAGGCTGTTGCCATTCAGAACAAATCTCTAAGATCAGCCAGTCATTCTTCACACTCACAGACATGAAAGCACTGCTGCCCACTGAGAACTTGACTTTTGTCACTGCTATTAAAAAAATCCAAACAAAACCCAATAAAAACACTAAAGCAGTTAATCGCTGGAAGGCCCTTGTGATCACATTCCTTGACATGCTTGATAAATACGGAAATACTCAAAACGTTCTGACTTGTTGAACTCGCCATCTCTTTAAAGCATTTCTTGGCCCCAGCATGCACAGACTGCTGACTTGGCACACCCAGAGGACCTCCGCTCACCTTTCTCAATAGACCCATGCTGATAAGTCTGAGTTTCCCCAAGAGCTGAACAAAGTCATGCTTATTAAAATGTTTGCTCAATTCATAAAGTAGAGCAGCACTGTCATGAAAATCGATGTCAGAGCAAAAGGAAAATCTCCACAGGCACATGTGTACAGCCACAGACAATACAAGAGATTAAACTGGAATTTGAATGACTCTCATGCTTTAAAAACAGACTAGAGTAAAATGTCTTTAGGTTTTATGGAACATGGATCTCTAAAGAGTATCATCTTGTGCACACTGACAGAAAGGGCTACATTAACATAAAGACAACAACCGTATAAAATTAAACTCGCTGTTACCATAATGCACTAGACTTGAGTTCACGTGACAATGAACAGAGCACGTGCCCAGGTATCTTCAACTGATACACAGAACTGATTTTGCACAACTACACATTAACATATTTATCAGGCTTTAGAGTATCAGAGTCTGCTTGAGTACTGCAATGCCTTTAACCTTGCCCCACCTCACATAGTTTTTTTACACTCAGCACAATAGATTGCTTCAACTGCAGGAATAAAAGGTAGCAATATAAAGGTGCGGGAGAGAAAACCCCAATGCCTACATCTAGAGACTACTAATTATTTTCAAAAAAGAATCAACCAACCCCAGATTAATCACAATTCTGCAAACTAGCTGTTTTCTACAAGAGGTATCAAGAAGGTTGTGTCAGTGTATCTTTTGGCTGCTCTGTTTGGAAAACAACCTCCTTTGGAAACATAGATTATTTGCTTTTCAAAGGCGTGTGACATTCACAGGGCTTCAAAATGGAAAATGGTTTCTGTGAGATGAAGCAATGCAATTGAAAGGATTACACACGATCTGGTGTCTAAAATGCTTCAGTCAATGTCTGAAAAAGCATCTTTTAACAAAAAAAAGCTAGATGAACTCTATCTTAGCCATCAAGACACACTGTAACCAATATTATGAAACCACATCATCCAAATAGACTACTGCTTCCTAGAGAAGATGAGAACACTGCTTAAAAGTTCTACACATCTAGAGTTTAAGGACATGGTTTAGCAGGGGGCTTGGAACAGTTGGGTTAATGGTTGGATTCAATGATCTTAAAGGCCTTTTCCAACCTAAATGATTCTATGCTATATCACATTTTTATATAAACAGTCAGAGAAATCTAATTAACCTAGATATCCATAGGTATCTACCTATGGATACCTAAGACCAATCTTTCCGTAGGAAAATGCAGAGAATGAAAAGATACAAAATGCTCTTACATTATATGACAAATTCCCAGTCTAATTCTATATTCTAGCGATAGTGCCCAAGAAAGTAAGCCGGACCATGAAACAAAACCAGCTTCCTTCCGATTCCAGCCTACTGCCCCTGTCCATGAATTCACTTCAGTTTTGAGGACCAAGAGGTTTGAGTTTCTGCCCTTTCTGAGCACCATTTCACTGCAGCACCATTCTGCACTGTGCACCCGTAGTGGACGCCACCTGATGGTGCGTTAGCAGTGACTGTGATCACACTCTCACCACTGTCACAAGGAGTCAGAACTTTTGAAACTGATTTTATATTCAGAAACCAATTTATATTTTATAAAACCCTTTCTTTGTTGTTTTTTTTTTTACAGCTGTGGCTTCCATTATTTATTTCAAAATGAAATCACAAAATGCAATTACAAGCGTTAAGATGTGACTCAAGGAGGATTTGCTTCCTCTTGCTCCCATGACTTCCACTTACTTTTTCACTTGTTTACAATCTACTTTTACCACTAAATCACTATTGTGATTTGTCAGATCTTGTGCTAGAATTGCATTAAAAAGATCCCAAGTTTTCAACTGAATGATTTTTTCAGTCAGAAACAATTAGTTTCCTGACATATCTGGAGATGAATACAACAGAGACAGTTTTCATTATAGCTACTCAACCTCACAAACATCTCCACATTGCCCAAGAGAACAGAGTTCACATTAGATATCAAAATCTCTTTTTAGTTGCTTTCTCTGATGTACAGAAACCATCAGTGAAGAGTCCAACTATTTCTGACTGAAACTGGCTTGTTTCACAAAGCTGTGTGATATGAGACAAACTTGAGAGAGAACCATTTGCTCCAGAGCAGCTTGTAACACCAAGAGATCCAATTTTAAGGACAGGATTAAAAAAAAACCTAAAAACTCAAAGAGAAAAAGAAACCATAGCCTGGTCTGGTGCTGATGGTACAAAACTGGGAAGACAAGCTGATAACACCAGAAGCGACTGTGACATCTGAATAGACTGGAAAGGTGGGAAAAGGGCACCTTAATGAATTTCAACAAGGATAAATGTAGAGTCATGTATCTGGGGAAGAACAATACCAGGCACCACCACAGATATGAGGTTGTCCTGCTGGAAAGCAGCCCCGTGGAAAAGGATTCAAGTCCTGGAGGACAGTAAGTTCTCCATGGGACAGTAATATGACCTAGTGGCCAATGATGTCCTGGATGCATCAAGAACAGTGTCTCCAGCAGGCCAAGGCAGGTTCTCCTTCCCCTCTACTACTGCCTGGTGTGATCACACCTGCAATACTGTACCCCATTCTGGGCTCTTCAGGAAAGGTGATGGAACAATTTGTCCTGGACGCTGTCTCTAGGCACATGAAGGACAAGAGGGTCATTAGGGACAGTCAGTATGGTATCACCAAGGGGAAGTCATGCTTGACCAACCTGACAGCCTTTTATGAGGGCATAACCAGGTGGAAAGATGATGGCAGAGCAGTGGATGTGGTCTATCTTCACTTCAGTAAGGTATTTGACACAGTTCCATATAGCATCCTTGTGGCCAAACTGAGGCAGTGTGGAGTGGATGACTGGGTAGTGATGAGGATTGTGAACTAGACAGAAACCAGAGAGTAGTGATCAATGGGACAGAGTCCAGTTGGAGGCCTGTATTTAGTGCAGTCCTCCAAGGATCAGTACTGGAACCAGT
>VZRI01000219.1:294008-313315 GCA_013397515.1 Upupa epops
ACAAAGATGATGAAGGAAGTAGAACAGCTCCCTTATGAGGAAAGGCTGAGGGAGCTGGGTCTCTTGAGCTTGGAGAAGAGGAGGCTGAGGGGTGAGCTCATTCATGTCTATAAATATGTGAGGGGTGGGTGCCAGAAGAATGGATCCAGACTCTTCTCAAGGTCATCTGGTGATAGGACAAGGGGCAATGGGTGCAAGCTGGAACAGAGGAGGTTCAATACAAGTATCAGAAGGAACTTCTTCACAGTGAGGGTAACAGAGCATTGGAACAGGCTACCCAGGGGAGTTGTGCAGTCTCCTTCTCTGGAGATGTTCAAGACCCACCTGGACATGTTTCTGGGCAACTTGGTATAGGTGATGCTGGTGTAGCAGGGGGATTGGACTAGATTATCTTTCAAGGTCCCATCCGATCCCTAATGATTCTATGAGACAGGGAATAAGACTGGGAACTGCTGGAGAGACTCCAGAGGGCTGTGGGGATGGTTAAGGGACTTGAACATCTCTCCTGTGAGGAAAGGCTGAGAGAACTGTGGCTGTTCAGGATGACAGAGCACTGGAACAGGCTGCCCAGAAAGGCTGTGGAAAGTGTCCTTCTTTAGAAACTTTGAAAGCTCATCAAGATGCAGCCCTGTGTGACATGCCCTAGGTGATCCTGCTCTTGGCAGGGCAGTTGGACTAGATGATCTCCAGAGGTCCCTTCCAACCCCTAACATTCTGTGAGTTTAAAGGAGACACCATCACATTTGCAGAATTTCAGACTGTTACTGACAGAAATATTAGGACGGTTTAGGTAGTCACTGAAACAGAGATAAGATCAGAAGGTAAGCTGAAAATTACATACAAACTCAAGAGAGCAACAACTAGATTGCAAGCAGTACTTGTCTTGAAGCAGAGTACAAATTAGAAGACATATTCACATTGTGAACCTTTCCCAGTGACAATCAAAAAAATCTGCTGAATAAATTTGGAAAGCATTCATGCAGCAGTTCAAGTAGACTGCAGAGAAACAAGTGAAACAAGGTAAATAAAAAGATTCTCCAGACAGCTGGCCATCAGTGTGGTGCATAAGCCCAACGCAAATGCAATGCATTCCATGTTCCTGGGGTGAAAACAGACCACAGTTTTGCATTAACAAACATCAATTCGATTGTTATTACATTCCAGGAGGTACATACTAGACATGGAACCAAATTCCAGTCAATCTGATTATACTATTAAATTGGATTCTAAGAAAAAGGTATGTGAGCAAATATTCAGCAGTGCACACTATATGATTACAAAGGCATGCAGGATCCAACCAGTAGGGCATAAGTAAATGCAAACACAAATAAAAGCATCAGAGAACAAACATTGCAAATCAGCATAGTTAAGTAAAAATAAGAACACGGAAAGCATAAACACAGAGGGAATAAAGAGGTAAAGTTTAAAATTCAGAGACAGAAAACCCCACCAAGACACATAACCCATGATGGGTGCCCTATATAAATACAGAAAACACCCAGAACACAAGAAAAGATACAGGGCACTATAAAAGAGACAAGAATTTTGCATTTATATTATAAAATGAAGAATACTACATTATGCAAATATGCATATTTCATTTACAAAGCAGGAATGAGAAAGACTTCTCGTGCATGCACTGAAAGGTGCTACCCAGGAGCCATTCATTTACTGAGTATTAAGTATTTATGAATGGTCTATGTGCAGATATAAAACAGCGTATGTCCAAGTGAAAAGGAGAATTCAAAGAAAGTAGATGGCAAATAGAGCATGGAAGGACAAGATCAAAAACCTCCAGATAATGGATTTTGAGACTGAGCTACACATACCAAACAATTAAGGAAAGCAAAAGAAGTAGCCTTCAATATCCAGAAACTAGAATCTTTGTCTCAAACAGGGAGACA
This sequence comes from Upupa epops, assembly GCA_013397515.1. Taxonomy (NCBI): domain Eukaryota; kingdom Metazoa; phylum Chordata; class Aves; order Bucerotiformes; family Upupidae; genus Upupa; species Upupa epops. The sequence goes on from VZRI01000219.1 coordinate 295,913, forward strand.
CAAGTGTAATAATTGATTCATTCTCTTTTTGAGATAGGATTATGAAACAGCTGCTTCTTGGGGACAGACACAAGGTGGCTGCAAGGGGACACATTCCCTACAAGAACTACCTAGATTAGGCTACACTATCTGTAAGAATTGAGCAAACCAAACTACACCTGGGAATTCTAAAGTTGTGTGAAATCTCTGCTTTGCCTTCTTGCCAAAGTCTTTCTAGAAATTGAGAGCCATTTCTAAAAGCAGAACAGTATCACAGTAATGATGAGTCTGGAAAAGACCTTAAAGATCATCCAGTCCAACCTAAAACCAACCAAGTAACCTAACATCTGACATCTAGATCATGCCAGTCATCACTTCATGCAGACTAACCTTGAACACCTCCAGAGATGGCAAGTGGACCACCTCCATGGGCAGCCCGTTCCAAAATCAGATCACTCTTTCAGTGAAAAACCTTTTCCTAATGTCAAGTCTAAACCTCCCCCAATGGAGAGGGAGATGGATGAAGGCAAAAGATGACAGATTTGCAGCCTGCACTGACAGGGTATTGACAGTAAAGGGGGTTGTGTTTTCCATACTGGCTTCAAACCATTCAGATACCAAGTGATGAGACTCAGCTGCAGTCTGAAACATGATACATGTCCTAGAGACTGTCTGAGAAAGCATGCATAAATAGAATCATAGAATCATTAGAGATTAGAAGGGACCTCAAAAGATCATCTAGTCCAATACCCGGGCCACAGCAGACCAAGTGACCACAGCAGACCAAGTTGCACAGGAACATATCCAGGCGGGTTCTGAACATCTCCAGAGTAGGAGACTCCACAACTCCCCTAGGTAGCCTGTTCCAATGCTGTGAAGAAGTTCCTTCTGATATTTATATGGAACCTCCTCTGTTCCAGCTTGCACCCACTGCCCCTTGTTCTATCACTAGATGAACTTGAGAAGAGCCTGGCTCCATCCTCCTGACACCCACCCCTCACATACTTATAGACATGAATGAGATCACCCCTCAGCCTCCTCTTCTCCAAACTCAAGAGACCCAGCTCCCTCAGCCTTTCCTCATAAGGGAGCTGTTCTAATTACTTCAGCATCTTTGTTGCTCTATTCTGGACACCATCCAGCAGCTCTCTGTCCTCGAACTGAGGGGCCCAGAACTGGACACAATACTACAGGTGCAGTCTCAGCAGTGCAAAGTAGAGTGTGCAGAGCAGTACAAAGAACCTCTCTAGATCTGCTAACTACCTCTCTTCTGATGCACCCCAAGATGCTGTTGGCCCTCTTGGCCATAAGAGCACATTGCTGGCTCATAGTCATCCTGCTGTCCACTAGGACCACCAGGTCCCTTTCTCCTACACTGCTCTCCAACAGGTCAGTCCCCAAACTATCCTGGTCCTGGGGTTGGTCTTGCCCAGATGCAAGATTCTACACTTACCCTCGTTGTACCTTATTCAATTTCATTCTGCCCAGCTATCTAGCCTGTCCAGGTCTTGCTGAATGGCAGCACAGTCTTACATAAGTAAAAAAGACTCTAAACACAACACTATTTTTTACTTTTCTCTACTAGTGTCATTTCAAATCTTAAACAGATAGTAAGCACAACTACCTATGTTCAGAACACAAAAGTGTCATCAAGGAAACAAGTAGCTCTATCAAAAAGTGCACCCAGTGAAGTCAAAACTATAATTTGGTGGATGAAACAGGGTATATATTCCTAACAGAGATAATAATAGGCTTAGAAAGATCAGCAGTTGCAAAGAATTATCTACTATCATGTTACAGTAGCTGTATGAGCACCAGCAAGATTAAGACCAAAATAGCAGCAGGAAAGAACTAATGAATAGTAATTTGAATTATGAATTGATGTTATGATCACAGTTTAGTAAAATAAAAACTGAAAGCTGTGAAGTGTGACAAAGAGCCCACAGCAAACATTTTTAAGTACTGTCATCTCATTAATATTCCAGATTACAGAAGGGAGGCACAGTTTAATAATTAGCTGTAGGATCTCAAGAAGGTGTCTGAGAAAATGTCTAAGAACAGATAGCAAGAATTAGGGAGAAAAAAACCAACACATAACAAACCACCCCACAACAAAAATAACCCCCACAGTCCAAGAAAGTAAAAACCCCACACCTGGATGACATAAAAGTTCAAGTATTGTCAGCAAATTCACATTTTCCTAGCTAGCAGAATTTTACACCTTACTTTAGTTAACAAGTCAGTCACAGATACAGAAACCTTCTGTCAGAGGACTAACACAAGTTCCCACCTCTTCCAGTTTGTAAAGTTAGGCAAGTTGAAATCTTCAATGCCCTGGCTGCCTACAGCACTAAGATTACTGAAACAGAAGATCCAAAGATCATGTCCTAATCACCCACCTCTATTACCCTGAGGATCTTATTAGCTAGTAAACACAGTAATGCAATAACCAAAGTAACTAGAACTCCCCTTGGTGGCCTGGTAACTCCAGAATCAGTTTAGACAGACAAGACAGAGACAGAACACAGGTGCAGATAGAGGAAAATAATCTGAACCATTTGCCTCTGCTGTGAGATAGAACACAAAGCTTTTCTTCCTTTAGGTCTTCATAGAATCATTCAGGTTCAAAGAGACCCCATAGATGATCAAGTCCCACTATTAGCCCTGCCCTACAAGTTAACCCCTAAACTCTATCTCCTAATACCACATCCAAGTGATTCTTAAACACATGCAAGGATGGTGACTCAACCACCTTCTTGGGCAACCTATTCCAGTGTTCAATCACTCTTCCCATGAAGAACTTCTTCCTGATGTGTAGTCTAAACCTACCCTGTTGTAGCTTGAAGTAATTAAATGTCATTGCTTGACATTTCTTCAGTGGAACAACAACAAGGGAGGGGGACAAGCGCACCTTGCTAAAGAACACACAGAAAGCTTTTGAGTACAAGTGATCTGCTGTGTGTTAAAGCAGAATAAAGAAGAAGAGATCAGAAGAGGAACAGATTAATTAATGAGTATGCTGCAAACTGGTCCAGCACATGCTAAAACCAATGCACAGAAGGCAGCACATCCCAGGTGTACTCATTTCTGTGGTTAAAAGATACTCAAATAGATTTAACATCAGAGCACCACCCTACACACTCACAGGGAAAGAAAAACAAGAGTAGGGATGGTAGATTTCTAGTTCCTGTGACACCACACTAATTGGTTTTAATTGTGGAGTCTATTTCTAATGCTGATTATGAATTCCTAATGTACTTGGATTAATGCAATAGTACCTAGACTACTTCCTTTGTCTTAGCCCTTCACTTCATTCTTGACTAGCAAGTGGTGTATCAAAGCTTGTGAAACAAATACAGGAAGATCCAACAAAAGCAATTATTTCCTCTTAGACCACTATATTACATTTAACTTGCCAACACAAGACCAGTGTCTCTGACCTGCAACAACTAGAAGCAGACAAATTACAGAGGGTCCTAGAAAGCTATGAGGTATGGCTCTTCTCCTTTTTGTTCTAATTTTACAGGAAGCAGACTTAAAACAGGGAGACAATTCTATGTGTGCAGGATGGCTCTCAACAAGAAATCATTGCTATTCATTGAGGCTTGTAACCCTCACTTACTCTGCTACATTAAGTGCTTCAACCAGCTGCTTTGCCTTCAGGATACCTCTTGATCTGAGAAACAGATTCATCCCATTCACAGATGAGAAATGGAGGCATGGAGAGATTAATGCTAAGACATTTGGGTGCCAGCCTTGAGCTGCTCAGACCTGGGTTGTTCAAGTCAAGGACTGCATGCTGGAACATTTCATTTGTTAGAAGAGCAGGCTCTGCTGAATGCAGTTGTAGACATGAGCTCTTCACGCTTAATCTCATAACCCAAGAGTTGAGAAAATGAGATGTACTATTCGTGATCAGCCGTGAAAAATCTGCTTATAGTCATTTAGTCATCTTTAGGAATGCTTATATATTTCACATAACCAACAGCATATCTGACTCCCCAAGGAAGAATTCAGCTGTTTTGATTAGTCCTTATTCACATCAGGAAATCAACTTTTACAACTAATGAAGCAATGTTCTTGCACAGTTTCCTTCACTGCAAACAGAACCATTCCCTGAAGAGATTGAGGCAGAGATACCACGTAAAACACACAAACAAGAAGATCAAATTGTCTCAGAATACTAAAGGGGAAATACTAAGTTTGCAGAGAAAAAATTTTATCTCCAAATGCCAGTAATATTCAACTCTATCACACTATCCTCAATAATGATTTTATGTTTTGAAACACAGTTTTGTAATTGTTTTCATAAGGGTTCTAGTATGATTATTCTGATTCCCTTGAGCTCATGGTGCAGGTATGAAATCTGATTTTCAGGTGAAAAATGTCAATATACCTTAACCCCACTTTAGCCTGGGAGATCATCTTATAGTGTATCTCATAGTTTATCTATATTTAATTTTTGTCCTTTAAAAAAGAAATCTGTTGAAGAAATAAGGTTGGTGCTAGTCAGATTATTCCTCACTTAAAAAAGAAAACCTTTTTGATATTTACAGTTACCATCTTGGAACAAAAGACAAAAATGTATTTACATCTTCAAGATAGTCATTAGATACAAAACATAAGCAAAGTAGTAGAGGAAACCACATACTCCTCCCTCACGAAGCACACTTGTTTCTTTTTAATACTGGAATGTACTGGTTGGACACATCAAACATCCATTAATTCCATCTGTAGTTCACCGTAAGGTATATTTATTTAAGAACTACATTTGTCTGACATTTAAGTTGCTTTTATTACTGTGGCACCAGTATAGTCTTGTTCTTTATACCTACCACATACTTCAATTAATAACAAATACTTTAATAGCATGTTGTGAATATAGAATCTTTTTAAGCTTACACATATATATATAAACACAATTGCATCTCAAGGTTAGGAACTTCAATCCACCCTCAGATTTTCGTTGCTACTTGTACCACAGTACTTCAGCAGAGATTTTCAAGAGAAATTTTGCTCGCATGTTGATTTATGAGTCAAAAGTAGGAAATGCATCCGTTGAATTTACTCACTGATGCACACTGCAAACACACTTCAGGTTATGGAAGCAGATTATTAAGCTACTACCAGCAATTCAAGGAAGTTTCATGTATTTGTTTTTAAATAAAAAAACAAATAATGATGAATAAGTATGGGCATTTATGCACAACTGAACGTTTTGGTCTCATTTTAAACACTACATATGTGACACTTCACATTGCATTTGCAATGCTACCCTGAGCGTCAAATGTGACACTCCCAACTATTGCATCAATGCTGGGTTTGCCACACACTCACTCCCTAATCTTTGAAGCAGTTATTTATACTCTCCTTGCTTTACTTACCTATCCATGGATTTATTTCTCTTATATCAAACAGATTTTGGGAGGAACATTTCTTTTCAATGTGCATGGAGACTGTACATTAAAATATCTTAAGCTTCCAGAATGTTTGAAGTCTTGCCTGGCAAGGTCAGGACTCATCTAGCCTTACTGTTCAAATGAGTTGCAAGTATCAGTACCCCTAAATTTCATTAAAGTCTGTAAGGAACAAAAATTAGGCCACAGTGTCATGTAACATCCATTACCTGGTGGTGCATCACAAGAGACAAAGCTGTGGCTACACAGGGATCTGAAAGCTGGTCTGGAAAGAATGCAGTCTTCAAGACCCAAGTGTCTCATTGATACATTCATCTCTAAGAGTGTCTGCAGAGGTACAGACATTTGTTTACTGTGATTCAAGACAACTTGAAATGATTGACAAAACATTCAGCATTTTGAACCTTCCATGTCAACACTTTGCAGGACACTTCATATTACTCTTGGCAAAAAACCTGTGGAAACTGGTAAGAAAAGGATTAGGGTACTTCTGTATGTCAGTGAACTGGAATTTTTCACAGCAGAGTTTCTCTTGTAAATTTTTCTGCACCTAGTTTAATCAACAAAATTTGCAACTGTTAACAGGTTGTGCATCCATGTGCTACCCCATATAAATACATTTCTTAATCAGGACAGAAACTAGTTCAGAGTCCAATTGTTTTAATTGGACCTGGTACAAAAGCCTAAGTAATTAAGTCAACCATCAAAAGAAGTACAATCAAACGTAGGTTACAGGATAACTACTTTCCTCTGAACTTAAAGCTGTGTACGCACAAGGACAGTGGAGGTTGCTCTACTTTGTCCACATGCACCACAAAGACAACAGCTGCAGTTTCTTTCTGATCTCTGGAGACATATCCTCTCCCTCAGTCAGAGCCAACTAACTGGTCTCACAGTGGGTGGAGCACATGCACGATGCTTTCAGCAAAACTTGTGGTAATTACTGTAACTTTACTGGAATACATTGCACAGGCAGAGCACACAAACCCATCTTTATAAAGGACAGGATTTCAGCAAATTGCTTTGGATTATTTCAGAAGCTTTGCTTTGCTATTCACATTTCTCATAGCCTGCAACTTCCATCCTATCTTTCCCACCCACAAAAAAAAAAGAGGGTAACGAACTTGCCCAAAAGAATTTCTTAACTTTTTAGGAAGGTCCTTCCTTTTATTTGAGTCCTGCCTCCTTTGACCAATTCATTACACTGGGTTCTTTCAGACTAATTAGATAACAGGGCGGGTGCATGGGAGTGTACTTCAGATTACTGTTTGCTTTCCACACTGCATTCATCATTCCACATCAACTACAGTAATGAGCATGCTGATGGAAAAAATGATGAAGCATCTAGAATTTACCAGGATTTGGGATTAAAAATGGAAGTTTGTAAGACTTATAGAGAAAAATGTTTTCAGTTGTTTTCCCTTCATACCCCTGAGTTAACACCTACAAAAAGGAATCCTCTGATTGGCAAAAACTTGACAGACCTTTAAAAAGGTTTCTGATTGACAGTGGCACCACCAAGTTCTCTGTTGACACTAACCTTATTGCTGAAAGCTGACCTCATCTGGGACACCATCAGTCCCTGAGGAAAACCCAAAGGCTGTAAACACAGGATAATCTTAGAAAATGCAGCTTGATCATTCTGGAAAAAAACCCGTAAAAACTGTTCTACTAAAAAACAAACACAAAAACCCCCCTAAGAATCTACATAGCAGTTCAACATAGAAGCAGATGAATGTCTCAGACCTACTATATTCTTAACCAGTGCCTAGCCAAATAAACCCAGTAATCCTCCTATTAGCACCAGTGCTGAAAGTAGATGTACAGAAAAGGGTTAGGACTGATGCAAGAGGTGGAATGACACATCTGCTTCATCAGGTCATCTGCTATGACCTCTGAGATCACAGTAAGTTTTTTAACAATTCTGAAGGTGTTTACACAAAGTTTCTCCTGTAAAGGCATAGTAGAGGGATATGTAATACTGATAGTCCTGCAGTATATTCTTGTAGACTTCAATTTTGCTCTTTAGTGATGCAACCTTTTCGAACTCGCTTTTCTAATACTGTCTTTAGCTCCCTCCAGACACTTTTCCCTAAAGTATGCTCACACAGCTCCCCATCACACCTCAAATTGAGCTTTTCCAATCCCTAATACGCATTTGTAACTAGATTTTATGCTTTATCAGTTTTACATTTGTCCCAGTTTTCCTGAAAGAGCTTCCTTGTGAAAGGGCTCCTGTCAAAGAAGCACTCCTTCATGTTGCTTCACCCAGACACAAGTCCTTCTCCTAGACCAATTTACTTATGGCACACTCAGAAATTAAGGCAACTCAGAAGATGACAACAGAGGGAACAACTGCAACATCTTAATGGGGCACAAATTCCTTTAAATATTACTGATAGTTAATCATCATGATTAGTAAGAGCCACGTGACGGAAATATCTCTGAGGAATACACGGCATAAAATTACATGAGGCTGGGACCTTCAGAACAATGATGTCTCTTTTGGGTACTTCCAGTTTTGTGAATCCATAAAAATTTCAAACCTGGTGAAAAACAGATGTGCAACTCTGTTAGACAGCTGCAAGGATATTCTGTCTTTGAAGTCATCATGTTGCCTTTTCCTTACAAGTCACACTAACTCTTCGGTGTCCTGTCAGCCCATGTTTATATACATCAGAAGAAAAAGTACACATCCCAAAGAGATTTCTGAGGAGTTCTTACCAGCACATATGAAAGGCCATTCTACAGAGCGAGTCTGACTTAGTTCATTGGAAGGAAGGAACTTGTTTGCTGTTTTCTGTTCCAAAGATGGAGGTAACAGCAAACGTTTTAGTGACAGAATTTACACAGCTTCCACAAGCCCCAGAGGAGCCATCCATCACTGGCACTGGAACAAGGTAACCACATCAAGTAAAACAACAAACATCTGGTACAACTTGAAGGGGTCATTTGGAGCTGTCTTCTGAAGTCCTCTATAGATTAAAATAGTTTTGTCATGCATCCAAACCCTGCATTTTCAATCACCCTACCTACGATGCTGTTATGAAACTGTTATGCATCTCATCTTTCTGAACATGACTCTGAAAACACAGACCAACAACAGACTGACTTTCTACAGCCAACATGCAAAACTATTACTTCTTCAAACACATTCATCCAATCACTCAAGTTTTCACTTCTGCTATGCGTTAGCAAGTACAAGATCCATTACATGAGTACTAATTTTCTGCAAGCAGCACAGAATTTGAACAGCTACATCCTGTTTACAGGATGAACAAAATAAAGAGTACATTACAAGTGGGGGAGTTCTAGAAGAACTTGTAGATTTAAATATGGAAGTGCTAAGAAGCATTAAGACAAAGGATCCTAAGAAAAAAGCAGCTTTATTTACAAAGTTGCCTCTGGGAAACAATCAACAACTGCTACGTAGCGACTGACCCATGGATCATTCCCTGTGACACTTCTGTGAACAGGAATGCAGATATCTTCTATCACAATGACTGTGCTTTGGCATGTTCCTTGTTATAACAGATGTTTTTCCTCAGAATGGGTGGCCCATGAAATCACACATTCAGTTTGGATTACTTAGCTCTGGAGCTGCTGGACTTTAACAACTTCTAGAGCATTTTTATTCCTGCTAATATTTTCCCTTTTATGCACACACCACTTCTGCATGCACTCAACACTAGTGTGACAGATCATCAATACGGGTTTTTCCCAACATAACATTTTGCTCTTCTAAATTAAAAAGAAAACCACATTAGAAAAGTCTTTTAGTATCAGGTTTTTTTTACTTTCCTCACTAATTTATCTCCTTTTTAAAAAAACATAATTATGCTTTAAAATGACTATTTGCACATTCCTGTACTTTACATTCACATTAGTCACATATTCACCCTACACGCGTACTCTGAGCAAGAGCTATTGACCACAAGTTAAATCTATTTGTTTTTTTTTAAACATAAGTGAGTTGCTCATCAAACATGTTCAGATTTCAGATGTCCTACACCACTGATGCTTTAGAGCATTTGCCATCTTGATCCTCAGCTGTATTTTATCTCAGCCAAGCTTACTGACAATGCCATTACTTTCTGTTTCTGGGAGGACCTGCGTTCTTGGAGCTAAGTCCAAACCTGCACATAAACTTGCCTTTAATCATCAGGGTTCTACCAATCCAGTAGTATGTCTTGTGCCTACTGGAATGAAAGAAAAGGCAAACAGCAATAAAGAGTTTTTATTCTACAATTTTCAGAACCACAAGCCTTTCCTCACTAGGAACTAAGCAATTTATAAACAAAACACATCCCAGTGACTGAAGATCCACAGAAATTTGTAGTTTCACAGTAGTTTCATGTGTTTTGCCCATGCTTGACAGGCACAGCTCTTAACAGGAGGGACAAGCATCAAAGGCCTGACCATGGTGCAGCAAACAGCAAGCCTCAGCTGGCTTAACAGTCATGCAGCCCAAGACAAGGGAGTTTCATGTCTTCCTATGACACAGCTCAAACCAACCACCAAGAAGATAAGGACATTTGAATAAGAAACAACTGAAGAATTTAAAAACCAAGCCAGACAAAGAACAACGGGTTTTAGATCATTAGCGATTGTTACCCAAACAAACTAGAGCAGACTGCAGAAAGTCTTGAATTAAAATTTGAGACTTGAATTGAGGAAGTTAAGATGAGCTGTGGAAGGTGAACAATTGATTGCCCTTAGGTCACCCATGTAAATCAAACACAAGAAGAAACAAGAGCACTGTCTAGGTGAGAAGTCTCCAAGCTTAAACTGTTGTCTGACAGGTTTCCTTAGAACTAGACAATCCATATACATGACCAGCTACATAATTCATTTAATTTTCAGTTTAATTTTCAAAAGAACCTCAATGCTGTCATCACCACACAGGATCAATGTGCCAGGAAAATCTACAAAGTCTATTTGAAATGCATAAGATCTTTCTTTAAATACAGCCAATATTTATAATAGAGTATTTTCATCACCAGGTAAATTGCTTTGGTGCCTTTTTCAGAAAAGCTATCAGCAGAAATCTATAGGAATCAATTTAAATTGTTTGTGCAGCATGGGTGGCAGACGCACAACAGCCACACCACTAGGTGTAGTGACTGAAACAAAGGTATTTTAAACAAAATTGGAAAGGACCGAGTTGCAAGTTCAACAGTGAAGGAGTTTTTTAAAAAGTTAACCACAATCTTGCTAATACAAAGATGTTAACAGCTGAGTCACTGACAGCATAACAGTAAAACCCAGGGCTCTGACACCATTCACTTCATTATTTTCTTTATTGTAAATCTTTAGACTTTAAAACAGCTTGAACTTGGGGGACCTCCTGTTTTCTGTCATTTGGCAACTCATAACCAGCAAGGCTGTTTCATTTAGAATAAAATGTTAGAAAAGTGATCAACAGTAAATCACTGCACTGTGCACTTACAAGTCCCATAAAGTGAAGAGTTGGAAAGCAGACGATTCGAGTAAGAACACAGGGAAGGCGATGATTTGCTGCTTATGGCCGAGAACTGTAAGTTACTACATCTGGGCTCCATTCCCTACATTAAATGCAATGATTCAATGGGAATACCACCATGTGCTTCACAGAAGTGAAAAGAGACTTTTATTCATCAGCATTTGTAGAACATCTTGAGATCAAGATAAAATATTTTCACAAAACACAAATTACTGTTAGGGTTTTATTTTAATTTTCTAAATACTTTATGGAGCAAAACGACAGTTCAATAAAAATACAGCACATTGCTCCCTTGAAGTCTGTGTGAAAACCAGCTAGTATTTCCATACAGCCTTGCTAAAAGTCAGCAAAAAACAGGACTAGATGCAGTGAAGTCAGCATTTGATTTTCTCAGCAGAGAACACACAAACTTCAAGACGTGCACTAACTCAATCTCTTAATTCAACAGTTGACTTTAAATACAAATATTTGAAAGTGTCAGTCTGAGGATGCTTGCAAATTCAAGACAGATACTCTCAAGTACTGCCGACAGGTATCCACCCCACTAATGTTCCCCAGACAAAACCTGAAATGTCCAAAGGAAGGCAGAGTTGGAGAGGGACCAGAGAGTACTGGTCAATAACCAGCTAAATATGAGCCACCAGTATGCCCAGGTGGCATGAAAGGCCAATGGCATCCTGGCTTGTATCAGCAATAGTGTGGCCAGCAGGACTAGGGACATAACTCTCCCCTTGTACTGGCACTAGTGAGGCCTCCCTTCAACTGTGCGCAGCTCTGGGCCCCTTGCTTAAGAAAGATTGAGGTACTGGAGCAGGTCCAGAGGCTGGGAAAGGGACTAGAAGGAAAGTCTTATGAAGAGAGGCTGAGGGAGCTGTGGTTGTTTAGCATGGAGAAGAGGAGACTCCAAGGGGGACCTTACCATGCTCTAAATCTCCCTGAAGGAATGTTATAGATAGGTGGGTGCTGGGCTCTTCTCCCAGGCTACTAGCAATATGACGAGTTGGCAGGGCCTGAAGCTGTGCCAGGGAAGATTTAGGTTAGATGTTAAGAAGCCCTTCCTCATGGAAAGGGTGATCAGAACCTGGAATGGACTGCCCAGGGATGTGGCAGAATAGCCATCCTTGTAGTTGTTTAAAAAAAGACTGAATGCAGCACTTAGTGCCCTGGTCTAGCTGATGTGGTGATGTTAAGTCATAGGCTGGGCTGGATGATGTCAGAGATCTTTTCCAGCTTAAACAATTCTGTAATTCTGTGTACTGAAGAATTTCTTCCTAAGTTCTAACCTAAACCTGTTCTTCTTCAGTTTAAAGCAATTTCCTCTTGTCCTGTCACTGGACACTCTTGTAAAAAGTCACTCTCCAGCCTTCCAGCAGTTTCTCTTCAAATATTGGGAGGCAGCTATAAGGTCACCCCAAAGCCTTCTCTTCTCTAGGGTGAACAGGACAGCTCCCTCAGCCTGTCCTCATAGTAGGGGTACTCCAGCCTCTGGATCAAACCTGTGGCCGTCCGCTGCACTTGTTCCACCATATCTACATCCCTCTTAAGGTGGGGACACCAGAACTGGATGCAGTACTCAATTTAAAAGCTATTTATCTTCTTACCTGTTTAAAGTAAGAAAAATCCTGTGTTGCACCTGGTATTTTTAGTAAAACTGTGATGATCTTTTATTTTTGCCTGCAAATATCTTCTTATAAAAGTAATCTGTTAAACACTGGCAGCTGCATTCAGTTGGGTTTAGCAAAATGGCATGGACTCCTGTTTAGTCTGTACATCAGCATGTGACCCCCTTGATCTGCTTTCTGCAGGCAGCCTGCTCCCAGCTAGGTGAGAGGAAATGAAAGCCAGTTGTCTGAGAGTCTACAGCAATGCTCTGAGGGGAAAAATAAAGTCCTTGAACATCTTAACTGGTCACATGTCATCCAAGTTTGGCATTAGAGTCTATACTTAAGCTATTACAAAGACACAGGCTTTATGCAGATGAAATCTAAAATCATGCACAGTAGATTTAGGAGAATCCAGGAGGAAATGACAACAATTTGCTGGTAGTTATTTTGAACAAAAAAGTTCATGTGTATTCACATGGAAGAAACCAGCAGACAGAAATAAATAGAAAAGTACGTTTCAAAAAAATATCTGAAAATGGTAAAGAAATATTTTGGGAGTTAAGGATTAACCAACAGTCCACACTAAGACCTGTTCTGCGCTAAGTGAACTCTCCAGCAGCCCCTGGTCACCACTAGTGTTTTGCTACTAATCTCCTTTCCCTCTCATTTACTTCTATCTATTAACAGTGACTCTAGGACATCTTAAAGTTTAAAACTCACTGACCCAAGCCATATTCTATCACCTTCCATGGGGTTTTCTAACAGAGCACTTAAGGGGTATAAAAAGAAGGCAGGATCCCAAGAGAGAAGATATAGGCGCAATTCAGGAACAGGATCTACACCACAGTGTGATAGTTCAAGACCTGGCCTTCTAAGCCAGGTCCCCCAAAAAGCTTTCAGAGCCATTGCAAAGGGACTGGATCCAAGCTAAGGTATACACATATTAGCCAGTTTCTTGGAGACTGAGTATTTTTCATCCACATCCTTTCCAACTATCTGGCAAACAGCAGCCATTATTTTTTGTTACTGCTGTGGCCAAAAATTAACATTCATTTAAGAAGCCAAAATATTTCCAAGTATAAGGCAGTATTTTAAAGACCTCTCATACCAATTTCCCTCTCTTCTCCTTTATTAAAAATATAACTTTAATGTTAAGCTAACTATACTTAATTGATGCTAAAGCTGTAAAACAAACTGTTAACTGCCCAGGAAATCCAGAGTCCTAAAGAAGCAGCTTCACCACATCTTAATATTTTTAGGAGAAGTTAATTTTTCTTTACGGTTCTTTTCCAACACGGATTGCATGTTTACAATACAACAATAAAAGCCAACACTATTAGCATAACAGCATTGAAGCAATAACTCTGAACAGTCCACAAAAGGTAAGAAATGGCCAAAAGGAGAGATAGAAGGGAATACTACAGCAAACTGCACTGTATTGCTGCCCAGAGAAGTTGTGGACATCCCCTCCCTGCAAGTGTTTAAAGACAGGTTGGATGCATCTCTGAGCAACCTGGTTTAGAGGGAGGTGTCCTGCCCATGGCAGGGGGCTTGGAACTAGAGGATCTCCAAGGCCCTTTCAACCTAACTCATTCTATGATTCTATTATTCCAAAGAGCAAGACCAGAGCCCAGCTCTACAGTAGTTTTAACTGACTCAGCTACATACATTTCAACACATCCTGAATGCTGACCAACCATTTAGTATCATTCATCAACATTAGCTACTCGAGTAAATTCACCATTCATCAAAAAGATCTTCTGAGCACTATTTTGAATAAGAAACTCATCATTAATTAATTCACAAACGGGTACTTGATTCACAGGATGGCCAGGATCTGGGTTTGGACTAAGGTTTCTCAACAACATGCATAAGCCTTGACTTGTTTGACCTTACATTGACAAAGAGGACAAAGGTTTCTGCTCAGCTGCCTCCCTCTACATGCAGCTGGGCAGAAAAGACATTACACAGCAGATACACGGTACAAGTCTGCAAGCTCCAGCAATGGCAACACACACCATTGATTCCTCTGAGCTATTGCTTGTGTCACACACATCCCTATGAGAAGCCCTAGGGAAGCCACCACTTCAGTGGACTGGACATAAAAGATTTCAAAAGAATCAACTGAAAACATTTCCTAGAGCCTCCCCAAAATTGTGTAATGTCACCTTAGGAGGATGCAAGGAGTTCCAGACAGCCCTGTCACAGATGTTCAGTATACTGCCGTTGTTTGAACTTTGTGTGTGAGCAGGGGAACAGGGTGGAGGGGAAAGCGCATTAAAAGCAGCAGACACATGCAGCATAGTAGTAAAACATGGCTATGTCTTAATTCACACTTAAGCTATCACAGACTGGTTCAGAAAGCCAACTGTGAGCGATTACGAGAGCCTTCTCTCAACTCTCAACTCCTGGGACCAGTCAGTGACAAGCCAAGACAGTGTTGTTAATTATCCAGCCACTTACAAGAAAAAGAACAGAACATGCCGTCAGCAAAGACTCATAAAACCCAGGTGAATCAAGGTTTGCTTAAGATGAGAAGACTTGTTTCACAGGAATTCCATTCTGTATTTCAGACATCTGAAGCTTATCATTAGGGCTATAGTCTCAAGGTGGAAAATACCCACAGGACATCTGCTATCAGAGCTGGCATCTTTCCCACCTCCCTTACCTGAGGTGACAATAGTGAAGAAGAACATGCTCACTGATTACTGCAGAAGGCAACACACAGCAACACCTACTCACAAAGCTAACTGTGAGTTACAAGGCAGTAACACTCCAGGCAGATATCCCATCTCATGCTAGTAAAAAGATATTTTAATTGGATCAATTTCTCAAAACCATAAAGATCAGAAGGGCAAGATCAAGTAGACACTGCAGAAGACCTCCTTAATGGGGAGCTTTTCCCCTAAATTGTGTCCCCCTGGCTTTTACTGCGAACAACATTTTATTCCATGATTTTGTTGGCACTAAACATCTGAGAGAATGAGCTCACCTTCTACTTTTGGGAAATTAGGGGATGCATTAAGCAGGGTTCTTTACACACTTCAGGGAATGAGGACTTGAAAACACGTTCCTCGGATGTTAAGATGTCCAGTGCAGTGGGGGAACCAAAAGTCTCATAATTTCCTGAAACAGCCTTAGCAGTCGTGAGGTAATACTTGAATCCCAGTGAATGTGAAGCACTATTTTAGAACAAAGACTATCTTTCAGGCAGACTGCTAGCACAAAACAGAATAAGTAAGCTGTACTAGACACAAACAACAGGTGACTCTACAACCCCTTACAGACAGATGACAAGGCTGTGCCCTTAACAGACAGACACGGGACGTGCACTATCCCCAACACAAGCTGATCACAACATGGTACCAAGTTCAAGCTAATCAATGCTCCTAAATTCCCTAAAACATAAATGCATCCAAAATGTTTCCTAGCTGCCTGAAAATCCAAAGCAGTAGATGCAGCAAGTTCTACTTTCTTACAGTTCTATCATATTGCAATTTTGCCAAATAAACAAACCACTTTTGCCCAAAAATTCCAACAAATGCATTTAATATAGTTGAGCTTGAGCTTTCCTTTATATTTCTACTTAAATAAATGAAACCAGTAGAGTGGTTAACTTTGGGCTCAGATAATAACAACCATACCTTGCCTTGCTCAAGGTTGTCACTGAGTAAAGAAGCACCTACCAAAAAAAATGTGTTTATTAACCTCTTGAAGTTACTTATTTTTACCTTCAGTAGATCCTTGCTGATATCTACAAAGTGAAATTCTTTCAGAGCTGCTTCTACCCTCTAAACAACACACATCACCATGTAGCAATGCTTTTTCTTTGCAATATTCTATCTCCATTGCCCTTTTTAAAGCCCTAACATTTTTCCAAAACTGTAGGGAGATGTCAGGTTCTACCACTTTTTGGTAATGGTTCTGATTTATTTCAACACAGAAACCAAGTTCAAAATAATTCTTGAAAGAATATCCTATTTTGGACAGATCTGAAATTATAAGAAGGTAATACAATCAGATACTAAGGTGCTGAACCAGGCAAAAGTATGAGGCCTGCTAAATTAATCTATGTAAACCCAGGCAGATCTTTCACATTCATCTGCTTTTTCCTGACTGGCTACAGCACTGCAGCACTGAGAGGACCACACAACGCTGTTCATTATTTAATACCTATACTGCTCTGGAAGCCTCTGACACTTTGTTCTCAAAACTATCAGTGTGAGGCTAGTCCTGACAACTTGCTGGAGAGAAGATTTCTGGAATAAATAATTTCATATGGCATTACTCCTCACTGAGACAATACAATAGAGCTCCAAGATTCCCTTGGGGACTAAGTTCATTCTTATTTGTGATCACAAATAAAAGTGCACATCTGTATGAGACTAATCTTAAGTAAGTTTCATTTACCTGAAGGCTTTTTAAATTTCAGTGCTCCATCTACTGTTCTGCAACATTGTCCTTTTACTGGGTCTCTATAATCTCTTTACTTCCTGGTGAAGATGGCATCAAGGGGCTTCGACAGGAACACACTGTGCTGGGTAAGGAACTGGTTGGATGGAGGAGCCCAGAGAGTGGTGGTTAATGGTGTTGCATCTAGTTGGTGAGCCGTTACTAGTGGTGTCCCCAAGGGTCGGTGTTAGATCCAGTCCTGTTCAACATCTTCATTGATGATATTGATGATGGGTTGGAATCCATCACGAGCAAATTTGCGGATGACACCAAGCTTGGAGCCCGTGTCGATTTGTTGGACAGTAGGAGGGCCCTGCAGAGGGACTTGGACAGACTGGAGAGATGGGCAGGATGTGTTTTAATAAGTCTAAGTGTCGGGTTGTGCATTTTGGTTATAACAACCCCAGGTAGAACTGTAGGCTGGGAATGGAGCTTGCAGAATACTCAGGTAGAAAGAGACTTGGGGGTA
>VZRI01000219.1:313326-358605 GCA_013397515.1 Upupa epops
CTGGAAGGTCAGCCCTACAAGGAGAGGCTGATGGAGCTGAGTCTGTGTAGCCTGGAAAAGAGGAGTCTCAGGGGTGACCTTATTGTTGTCTATAACTATCTAAAAGGTGGGGGTCGGTCTTTTCTCCCTGGACACTGGAAACAGGACAAGGGGTCACAGTCTTAAGCTGCATCTGGGGAGGTTTAGACTTGACATTAGGAAAAGGTTTTTCACTGAAAGAGTGATCCAATTTTGGAATGGGCTGCCCATGGAGGTGGTCCAGTTGCCATCTCTGGAGGTGTTCAACGTTAGTCTGGATGAAGTGCTGAGTGGAATGATCTAGATATTAGATGTTAGGTTTACTTGGTTGGTTTTAGGTTGGACTGGATGATTTTTAAGGTCTTTTCCAGCCTCATCATTACTGTGATACTTATATACCCCACTGAATAAGTGCAGAACAATGCAGTTCTATACTGTGTAAGTGTTTATAGCACTGAAAAGGTCAACAGAAACTGCTGAATCATTAATTCTATGTACACAGCGTCAGCAATGCTAAAAATCAAATGTATTTAAAGTTCCTGCACCAGCTGAAACAAATAGAAATGTATTTTATTCCAAAGAAGCTGGAAATGAGCTTTGTAACAGATCCCCAGTTAGACATGCTTGTTTTAATAAAAACAGAGCACTCCCCATGCTTCTGATCCACCAGAACACCCAAACACTGCAAGTTTCTCAGAAAACACAAAACTAGGTAGGCAACTTCTCAGCCAAAGCAGAGAGTGTTAAGATATGTCTCCCTCTCCATGGGCACAAGGCTGGTAACTATGGAAAAAGTAAGAAGCCAAATAAGTATGTTTAGACCACAATCAGGATGAATCATAGTGCAGCAGGAGGTCAAGATGCAGCTCTTTTCAGAGTATAGCTCTTGAGAAAATGCTTGAGAGGGTTCTTGTCCCATACACAAGAAATCAAACAGTAACCAGCTTACATATATACATATATACACACACATACATATATATACACAAACACACAATACCTATATGTTTAACTGTTTGTCAGTAATGTCATGCCCATTTCAAATCCATCCACACTACACACACTCCCCCTCCCTCGACCTTCTCAGTGAGAGGCTTATGCCAGTCTTAGAGACAAAGGGTAACAGAAAGACACTGTTCATGGTATTTTATTGTTTGACCAACAGTCATGCTGTGGGATAGAGCTTAAAACAAAACAAAGGAACCCCAGATAAATAAAAACATGGAAAAAAACACCACCACCATCACATTCTCAAACATGTGCAAATGGGCAACAGGAGAAGCATCAGTAAAACCTAACATGCTTATTTTTAGACATACATAGAAATGCAGAATATTCAGCAGGCTAACTGTTTTTTATTAACAGGAAACTCCAAATCCCGTTTTGATCACGCTTATCCAAACTAAGCTTTTATTTACAAGTCCTATATTTAGCACATGGCTGCCAGAGCAGCAGTGGGACAAATGCTGAACAGTAGTATAAGCAGTGCTAGTTTCCATGGTATGGTGTTTACCTGTATTACCTGTTCTGAAATAGATATGACAACCTCTTGGTTTAAATCAGCCACAAATACTTTAATCCAGAGAATATCAGCCTTTCAGGCTCCCCAGCACCAACAAAACAAAACAAGCAATATAATGATCAGAGGGCTGGAGCACGTTCTCTATGAGGACAGGCTGAGTGAGTTGAGATAGTTCAGCCTAGAGAAGAGGAGGCTCCCAGGTGACCTTCTAGCAGCTTTCCAGTCTCTGAAAGGGGCTACAAGAAAGCTGGGGTAGGGCTTTTCACATGGGTGGTAGCGAGAGGACAAGGAGAAAGGGTTCCAGACTTGAAGAGGGGAGACTGAGGTTGGACATGAGGAAACAATTCTTTCCTGTGAGGATACTGAGATGCTGGAACAGGTTGCCCAGGGAAGCTGTGGCTGCCCCATTGCTGGCAGTGTTGAAGGCCAGGTTGGATGGGGCCCTGAGTAACCTGATCTAGTGAAGGTGTCACTGCCTGTGCAGTGGGGTTGGAACTAGATGATCTTTAAGGTCCCTTCTAAAACTGGCCATTCTGGGGCTCTAAAGTATTTGCTAGCTGAACTTTAACTTTCTTTTTATGAAAACACAACCCAGAAAAGCAAAGCTAGATGCCAACAAAAGGTGCTGGAAGCCTTTAGACAAAAGTGAAAAGGTTTTATATAGAACTTGAGAAACCAAACTTTAACAGTAGTCAATGACAGCAGGCCCATCAGGGTGAGCTCATACTTGCAAATCTTGTTGTAGCTCCTAATACAGTACTTAATAGGAAAGGGTAAAGACCTATTAGCCAATAAAAATCCATACACAAGTAGCAATTCTTCAAATTTTCTATTAAAAGATACTGACTTGGTGTAAGATACCATCTTAGAAGCCTCTTTTTCATTGCCAAAGTTAGTCCTCATGTCTGTGTATACTGGACACAAAGCAAAATCAGAGGGGTTCCTGGTTAACCAACACCTCTGCAGATCCACTGACACCCCTTTAACACTATGCACTTTTTATCTGCATTAAAAGGAATGAGAACTGTTGATTAAGGTAGGAACTCAGGTTTGTAAAGGTACTGTGATAAAAATGGCACTAATTAATTTGCCTATTTACAGTGTTTTACATGGAAGAATTAGAAAAAAAAACCCCAGCACCAGTGCTGCATGTGCATGATTATTCTCAGTCAGAGGAATCTAAGGCACAATTCTAGTAGCACCAATACCAGTTTTACTAACAGACAGCGGTATCTCCATATAAAATTATAAATCAGACTTCAGAAGCAAGGAAGTGCTCTTCTTTTAATACAGACATATACCATTATTGGTACCTATAGCAGATCATACCCCACACAACACTGCACCCAGAAACACCCAAGCAGTAACAATGCTGCACAGCACTGTCTAAGCTGTTCATTGCTTCCTAAGCCTGTCCTGCCGGTTCTGGGCAACTTCTATGTTTCCATTGTAATAGAAGTGTGTACGTAAGGGCATGCAAAGCTTGCCCTAGAAGACATTCATTGAGAGTAAATTCTAGAAAGGTATGCATGCAGGGTAAGCTGTTAAATCCATCCTTCTGGTTCACCTATTCTACTTCAGTTAACCTGGCTGCTTTAAGATTTTTGCAAAACTAAACTAAAAGGTCAGACATGACACAGAAGAACTATCCCAATCTTTCTCAAACTGCAGTGTTCACAGGACAATGGGGAAACAGCTATTCCTCCTAGCCAACTCCATGGGGAGTAAAACAAGGAATGGTATCTCAACCAGCAGAACTCAGGACAGCTATCTTGCAGAAGGTTCTCCCAGGATACTGTTGTTCTTTCCAGCTGACACGCTGACCACTTCTTGTTGTTTGAAAAAAGATACACAGGCACAATTACAACACTTCCACAGATGGCTCAGAAGGAACATTTGGAGCTCACTCACAGTACTGTCAGGACTTGAATCTAAAGTGCTGAGGGTACAATGAGACATGCTATCTTTCTTATCTCAGAAGTGATGTGTACCTTGTTACCAGACTACCCACATTAGAATTAATTAGCTTAAAAATAGCCTTACTTTCCTTCAGCAATGGTAAACTACACCAATAGCAGTTGAATATGCTTGTTGTAATTAACAAAAGCTCCGAATGGGATACAAACAAGCACAAGGCAAAATCACTACAAATTGAGCTACAGGATCAAATCATCAGGTGATGCTATTTTAACAAAGGAAGTTAAAACATTTTCAACAATCAGCTCTTCAGTTAAAGGACCTGCTACCATCTACAGCAAAACAACATTCTTGCTCTCTTGCTTTGCTGCTAAAACATGCAAATTCTACTCCAGAGTTTAAGAGAAAAGACATCATCCTGTCACTTCAAAGAAGGTCACAACACTTAGGCCCTCTCCCCCATTTCAAACTCCGTACAACAGTAATTCGATTTCTGCGTATCCTACCTGTATATAAACTAAAGGACAAATATTTGTCTTGGAAATACTTTTTCACCCCGTTCCTACCACCTTAAAATTATTTTTAAAATTATTTTTTACTTTAAAACTGAAATTATAAAGAGACTTGATTTTTCTCATATGATGAGCACTTAACAACTTTTCCATAACTTATACAGCCAATATACAGCAATGTTAAAAGAAATCTCACTGCACAGACCAGTGTCTCATTCATTGTTATTCTCCACAAAATCTATTCTGCTATTTGAAATTCTCACAACACCCATTAGCCAAACATAGCAAAGAGCCACTTAAATATTGAGGAAACCAGTGCAATTTACTTTGAGGTTCACCTTCAGATGAATCCAGAATCCATATAACATGGATTCTGTTTATCTTTGTTATGAAGCATTTTCAGAGTTTAGCCCAGTGGGCATTTTGAAATGATAAATCATCTTCAGCTACACAAAACCAGCCTCACTCAGATTGAAATGCCTACAGGGAAAATTGCATTTACCCAAAGCAGCACAACATTTTGCACATTCCTTTATGTTTTAATCCTTAGCCAATCCTGCTTTAATATCTGTAAATTCCACATCTGTGACAAGTAAACACACACACCCTCTTTGTTTCCCACCTGTCACTTCCAAACCTTCCAGTCAGTCAATCTTTATGGCTTGAATATGAAAGGCTCAGGGCACTTAAAAAGATACTAAAAGTTCTGCTTTGTACTGGAAAAAGATGCAGGGGGAGGGGGGAAATATAGTGCCTTTTTGTTACTGTTCTTCAATCTCCCATCAGTATTTGCATTTCAAACAAGACTACATGATACTCCAAAATGAAAACAGCATTTCCATTGTCCTTCATTCCCAGCTAGTTTAATTTACCAGCTGATAGCTAACTAGATTTACAAGTAAAACGTTGCCATTCCATTAAACACTACAGAGAATTACCTGCATCACTCTGCCTCAGGTTTCACATAGACTCTCTGGAACCACAGCTTCAGTCAGCAGCAAGATACAGACGAGAGCAAGTAGAGTCTGTATGTTTCCTCTAATGAGTGGAAAACAATTTCAGGGCATTTCTATTGAAATCAACAGATCTGGGCAAACCATTGGTCATTTTTGGCAAGTTATTTGACAGCTTTCACATCTCAGAGATATGCCTGCACTCCTGGAACTGTGGGCATAACCCAATTCATACATTTCTACGTACAATCCAGTGGGTGGAGAAAACCCACTTATTTCTGCCACTTAACTTAAACAAGTTCAGAGTAACTGTTCAGAGCCGAGTGAAGACAAGCACCCACTTGATAGCATCCTTCATTAGTACAAAGCTTACTCCTTAGGGACACTTCTTGAAGTACACACAAAAGGTTTGATAAATCAGCAGGACAGAAATAAGTGTGATCTACTCAACACAGTCACTGTCTCTACTGTGGCAGCTCAATACAAATCCATCCAGTGCTTTGAAATTTTATTCAAAGGTGATATGCTAGAAAAGTACTGTCCTGTATGTCAATAAATATAAAAGTTTTCAAATAATCAAGATAATGATGTGCAATTCACATTGCAGCATTTCATCAATCTCCTCAGACCTAAAAGAGGAGCAACTTTCTTGCTTTCTCCATTTCCAGTGTGTTGGAATCACTAACTTTATTTACATGATTGTGGGGTTTTCTGTGTGTTATAATGCATCAGCTATGGAACTCTGCATGTACTAAAGACCTCCAAAGACCTTCCAGGAGCCAAAGAGTCAACACTAATTTTGTATTTATACTTTGTGAAATAATTAGTTGTTTCACTAGGCTCATTTCTCTCAGAAATAAAAAGACTTTCAAGTCCTCACATTCTGCTTGCAAGATTCTTATCTCATTGCTTTCTTCTAGGAAGCTTGCAAGACAGTCAAAACTGTATTAAAAAGAACTGTAGGTCCATCCACTTCTTGAGGTCAAACCTATGGCTGACTGCAAGCAGAAAACCAGCACTGCGAGTAGAATTCTTACAGACTACAAAGCTTTATAGTAATATGCCTCAAAACTCACTACTACAGTGATGAATAACTGTAACAATCAAGAGCAAAATCAATGGATTGGTGAGCAAGTGAAAAACAGCTTCACAGATGGTGAGGGGTTTTATTTATTTTTTAAGGGCTTGCCATGATGGAATAGACAACAGCACAAAGTATTTATTCCTGTATCAGGGCTGTACCTGATCATATGACTCTATTATCTTTACTTCTTGATTTCCAGTTGAAACAGAGCCAAGAAAACGTGGGCATATTTTATCCCCTTCTTAAGCTCTGTGTTCACATTTCTGGCCTAAGGGGGTGCACTTCTATGCATTTTCTCAAACGGCTGTCACACCTATATTTCATCTTATCAGTTTTTATTCAAAAGATAAGATCTAAGGCAAAGAAAAGTGGAATTTGTCTTGCACCATGAAAAACTAGGAGGACTCCCATTCCTATCTTCCTCCTGTAGTAAGCCTTACCCCACTCAATTCTCAGACACTATCACATATGAACAACTACTCACCACTTACACTATCATCTGTATTTCAAATTACCAGATAAGGGGAAAGCCTCACCCAGTAAGACTTAGTTACTTCCCTACTTACCTCCAAGCTTTCTCTCAACCTATAGGTCTGAAATTCTCTAAAAACAATAGCTAAGTGTCCCTTACATTACTAAGTATGGATTCATGAGACTCCTCGAGTAAGCAACAATCTGAAATACTCTGATTAACCAATCATACCTAAGATTGAAAGAGATGCAATTTTACGCTATTCAAATATAATTTTATTGGATTTGGAACCACATTCAAAACATCTACCTCAGTGTCAGTCGTTGGGAGCACACGAAGAGCTTCTATGTGAATGATGAATCCCATCTTAAGCAGTTATATATAACAATCAGAAGTGTTAAAATAAATGTATATACTCAGTTCAGAAGACATCAGAAACAACAGTTTAATGGAATATTCCATGCGTTCTGGCATTTGTGAAAAATTCAAAAGGGCATGAAGTCTAACAATACCAAGACAGTACCACCTCTCTCATTGCTGCTCTTCAAAAAATCTTGACAAAGATCAGTTTTACCAATGGAAAAATCTGTCCTTATCAGGAAAAGACAAAATACCTCTTAAAAACCAACCAACCAACTAAAAACGTCACAAAACCCATACCACCCTAAAATCTAAGATAAGTAGCATTAAAAGGTTATCACAGAATCCCACACTGTTAGGGATTGGAAGGGACTGCAAAAAGATCATCCAAGTCCAATCCCCCTCCCAGAGCAGAATCCCCTAGATCCAGTCACACAGGAACTTGACCAGGCGGGTTTTAAACATCTGCAGAGAAGGAGACTCCACAACCTGCCTGGGCAGCCTGTTCCAGTCCTCTATACACTCACTGTAAATAAGTTTCTTCTCGTATTTATGTGGAACCTCCTCTGTTTCCACTGACACCCATTACCCCTTGTCCTATCACTGAGAGTTATTCAAGAGTCATGCTCATATTTTTAAAACACTGAATACTTGGTTTTCCCACTTGATTCTTAGGTATGTCTTCATCAGGTTTTGTTTGCTTGTTCAAGGGCTATAAAAGCTTAAAGATTCATCATCTGAAGGAGAAAAATATACATGGTATATTCCAACTACATCCTGATAGACCATGAAATGACATAGCCTCTTCATTGTAATTATCAAAGCAGAGATGCCTAAGTGTGTAAACACCAGATATGGAAGTTAGATTTCACCATATTCAAGAAGAGTTCCTACACAAGTCTAGACACACTTATCAAAAACTGCTATTTTCATTACTATGATCAGAGTAGACTTTAGCATGCTTCAACTTCTGATACAGTGTTTGTGATAATATCCTCATGTTGGATCACAAAAGCAACATGGTGATGAACTAAGACACAATATATTAGCACTGGAACGGGGAATTTAGATGCCAAGGTAGACATAAATGTTTATTAAGAAGTATTTTTCAAATAAGACCTACTGGTTCATCCAACAAGGCAGAGGAGTGTAAGCGGTGACAAAAACAGCTCTTCCAATAAAAAAAGAAGTCACATGGAAGGAGTGGGACCAATTCATAGTGAGTGAAAGAGACAACCTACAAAAAAAGTCTGTGGTAGATCTCCACAAGTTATAAGAATTCACAATTACAGCCAAAATTGGACAGAGAATGGGAGGGAAGAGAGGAGAATGGAGGAAAACAGAGGATGGGGAGATGGAAAGAACCTGAAGTACTGAAGTACCTGAAGGCTGGCCAGGAGGGAGGGGACAGGCTCTTTTCACTTGCTCCCTGTGATAGGACAAGGAGCAATGGGTGTAAGTTGCAGCAGAGGAGGTTCTGCCTCAACACAAGGGGGAACTTCTTTGCTGTGAGGGTCACAGAGCACTGGAACAGACTCCCCAGGGAGGTCGTGGAGTCTCCTTCTCTGGGGACTTTCAAGGCCCGCCTGGATGCTTTCCTCTGTGATCTGTGTTAGATAGTTTTGTCCTGCTCCGGCAGGGGGGTTGGACTCGATGATCTCTTGGGTCCCTTCCAACCCCTAACATCCTATCCTATGAAAGAATCCCAGTAAATGGTAGGAAGCAGAAGCAACAACAAAAACCTCCCCCGACAAAACAAAGAGCACAAACAATATTCTGCATCTCCTCCTCAACAGGGTAGAAAAGAGAGGAGCTAGGCAATGTAATGTGGCAGGTTGTTGATTCAAATCCTTAAATTTAAATTAAGAGACTAGATCAAAGGAAAACTAATTAAACCAAAAACCAAGTACAGGGTGTGCAATTCCTCTCCTTAATTACTCCAACTGTAAACCCCAGGGCTTCTCTAAGTACTTCACTTTCAAATTTCCAGATTAGCTCACTTCTTCCACAGCTGAGCTGTTCCAAAGGCAGCAGCAAAGGGACGGCTGCCTAGAATTAAAATGAAATGCCTACAAGTTCCAGTATAGTCTTTGTAAGTGGATGTGGGCTTTCTCCAACTGGCAAAGCAAGAAGGTACCTCCTGCTGGGGAGTCTCAATCAAAGAGGAAAAGGCTGGCTTTTTGGAAGGAAAAAAACATTCACAAAACTGACTAGCTGCTAAAATGATTTAATTACACTCTTAACCTGAATGGAGCATCCTGAATTAGGGACAGATGCAGCTACATCATCAGAGGACTTGTCCTAATCATGAGATGAAGAGACCATACTAGTAGACAGCTATAATCATTTACACTCTCAAGGTTTCCTACACTTTTATCTTAGTTTTTATGTTTCTGGTCAATACACATCCATATAACCAGTCTGAAAGAGCTGTAGTGAGAGGTGAAACTCCTTGGCAAAGTCAAAATGATCAAACTCAGGGCTAGGTAACACCTGTTTAATGTGAAGCACTTTGTTCCAAACATAGTACCAATCACATCAATGTTAGTAAAGCATACATATATATCTCATTTTGTTTAACCAATGTTTGCAAAATAAGCAAAAATAGTTAGAACTCTGTCCTCTAGTAAATAAACATCCTTTCTTGGCCTGCAAGCAATTTTATGAACACTGAAGTCTGTCATTGGAAGGTTTCAACACTGGGAGAGCAACATAAATGAAGTTAGTTCCTTAAATGAGATAGCATCCTCATCACAGGAAGTACAATAAAAGCATCAGCAGAAAGGCCAAAGCATGAATCATGAACCAAGTGAGACTACACCTTCTTCACTCAGCAATAAACATGAGTGCTGAATCACAGTGACAGGATATTAATGGGGAAGTCTGTATTGCCTCTTCAGCTGTCAGGACTACCAATCCACTATCTAATTTGGTATTGAAAACATCAATAAACAAATGACCAAACAGTATGGGCCAAGGGTAGAGCACCAAACACAGCATAAAGTAACCTCTCTGGAATACCCTAAATCATGTGTTTACATTTTAATTTGCTTAACTATCAGCATACTCTTAGCCTCAGTTGTCAGTCTCAGCCACAAGTAAGGAACTTAGCATTCAGATAGTTCCAATAACATGATATTGTTAGAAATCCACTTTGTCAGCGGATTTTTATCTTTTACCCAGTACCACAAGCACATCAGAAACGGTCTGATAAAGTAAGCAAGTAAAGTAGAAACTATATTAGAGACCATGCTGTAAACAACAGATTACAAACCAAACACTGGCAATGTGTTTAAAGGAATTTGGCACTATGCATTTATGATTCAGGCTCATCATGTCCTGCCCATTTGTATTCTTTAAAATTCAACATATTCAAGAACTTGGCAAGAGTCTGAGTGTGTGCATGTTTTACTTTCTTCCAGGATTATTTAACTGAAAGCAAAAGCTTTGTAGCTGTTCTTCCAATAAAATGTGCCTATTGCTACAAGCAGCTGACTCCATAACTGAGTTTAGCTTTCTTTCCTACATCATAAAATTAATGACTCAAGTGCCATCTACTGTGTCTGCACTCAAGTGCAGTATTTGTACAGACAACAAATGAAAGATGATGCCAAAAACATCACACAAAAAAAACACATCAGTTTTATACCAAACTTGAAACCATACCTTCAAGTACTGCCTTCCATGGGGATAAAAACACATGGAGTGTAGAGTCTTGCATTTGGGCAAGAAGAACCCCAGGGACCAGTACAGCTGGGGACTGACCCGTGGGAGAGTAGTGTAGGAGAAAGGGACCTGGGGGTCCTAGTGGACAGCAAGATGACTATGAGCCAGCAGTGTGCTCTTGTGGCCAAGAGGGCCAACAGCATCCTGGGGGGGATCATAAGGGAGGTAGTTAGCAGATCTAGAGAGGTTTTTCTCCCCCTCTTACTCTGCACTAGTGAGACTGCACCTGGAGTATTGTGTCCAGTTCTGGGCCACTCAGTTCAAGAAGGGCACAGAGTTACTGGAGGGTGTCCAGCATAGAGCAACGAAGATGATGAAGCAGAACACCTCCCTTATGAGGAAAGGCTGAGGGAGCTGGGTCTCTTTAGCTTGGAGAGAGAAGAGGAGGCTGAGGGGTGACCTCACTCATGTCTATCAATATGTGAGAGATGGGTGTCAGGAGGATGGAGCCAGGCTCTTCTCACTGTCATCTGCTGATAGGACAAAGGGCAATGGGTGCAAGCTGAAACAGAGGAGGTTCAATACAAGTATCAGAAGGAACTACTTCCCAGTGAGGGTAACAGAGCATTGGAACAGGCTGCCCAGGGGGGTTGTGGAGTCTCCTTCTCTGGAGATGTTCAAGACCTGCCTGGGTGTGTTCCTGTGTGACGCTGTGGCAAAGGGATCAGACTAGATGATCTTTCAAGGTCCCTTCCGATCCCTAATGATTCTATGATTCTACGAAAAGCTAAAATACTGAACAGTGAACTCTATTAACTTGGATTCTGGACATCATAGTGATCTAAAGCAGATCTGTGATTTAGTACTAAATTTCAAACCAAACAAAATGCAGAAGAACTACAACACAGAATTATCCTGGGTTTCCTTTCATCTTGATTATGGTCTTATCATAGCACCCTGGTTTCTTTCACAAGTTCCATAAAATCAGATACTGGGAAAAAAATTCACAGCAAACACCGGAAAACAACATTTGCTAACAGCACTGCCATCAAATAACTGTAATGGAACTAACACTTGCTCTTGTTTTTCCTCTTTCCAGCAGTTTGGAATAGAAAACACAGTATCTTAATAATCCCTGGATTATCAAATCTTGTCTTTTAACGTCACTGCTTAAAAGGAAAGTTTCTTATAGAAGAGCAAAAGTAGAATATTACAGGGGAAAAATACAGCTTGGAGTAATTCACACAAACACACAGTTTTAACTTTCTCAAATGTGTTTAAAAAACAAGTAGATAGAGCCCTTGAGGCCATGGTCTAGGGGTTAGGGAGACGAGGGCTGGACTTCATGATTCTGGAGGTCCTTCCCAGCTCTGATGAGTCTATGATTCTCTGCTACACTACCTACTACTTGACGACATACAGAACTTGGCATCAAAATTGCTTTGCTTCAGCACTGACAACACTTATAAATGGTATTCCTTGCAATGCTGCAAGTTTGCTGTTGGATTCCCTTCAGCTTCAGAAGAGAGCTTTACTCTCTTCTATGGGATCACAGAAACTCTCCTCCTTCTCCCAAAGCTCCTCAGTAGTCCAAGAAAAATAAGATTTAAGGCTGGAGTTCCCCCCAAATGCACTAATAAATGCAGACCATGGGTGACGTTCTGCTGGGGTGCTAGGGTTAGGAGGCAGATTGTAAGAAGTAGCAAATCAGCTTCTAACAGTCTTTAATCTGCTGTAAATGCAGACATGCGGGAAGTAAACAAAACAAAGCCAGAGCCACAGAGCCATAACCTCCCTCTGCAAACACAGATCCCTTCATTTGTGATAGATGGAAGAAACGAACAGAAAAAGCCTCTCCTCTAATGTGCATGCTGCTCTTTGCAAAACAGCTCCCTGTCCAGCACCACTTGCACACAGAAGAATGATACACGTCTCTTTGAAAACAAAACAGACTGTCACTATCACCACAGAGAACTACAAACAGCTAAAGAGTTTAGGTGTCCAGCAGAATCCAAGCCCAGAGTGGATGAGAGGCCATATACTAATGCCATCTGCGTTTCAGCATTCCTTTGAATATTGATTTTTTTTTCTTTAGTTCAAATTTACGCTTGGTTGTCAAGGAACAGGGAGAAATCATCCAGACTAATAAAACAGAAAAGGTTGCCTCTTACTTACTGGTTCCAAAATAAACACAACAATCAGAACGCGTGATTAAATTAAGCTTTATTTCCAAGCTAAGCACTGTGTCACGCACACAATGCAGGGTTTAAAATACCACAGATATTCTGAAGGGGTCACAAGGTACATGAAGGGAAATATAAGAACGGTTTAAGCAGGAAATTTGGCAGCAAGGTATAGGGGGAAGGGGGGGGGAGGGCGGGTTATGGCTGGCTGCTCTGGAGGAAAACTCATACAATGTGGTGTACACCTGGTCCTCCTTCACTGTGATTGCCACTGGTTCTGAAAGCACACACAGACAGGAGGAGGTTCCTACCCACATCTCAAAACCAAATTATTGTGATATATGCCAGTGTCTGTTTGTAAAAGCACCATGCCATGAATACTCAAGTGCTCAGCCTGAGCTGACAACAGCCCTTTCCTCTATCAGCTGTGTTTTGGATTTCATGCTCATTGCCAGAGGGTTCACAGCTGGGAAATTCATGCCATATGAAAAACTCTTTCTTTATAGTATTTCTCAGGCCTTATTCTGCAATAGAGGGTAATAATCCTGAATATTTTCCAGCTACCTCATCTCCACTTTACAATGAGAAACTGTGATGTACCTAAACGAGGATTGCCAATGCTAAGCCAGTTCCCCTTCAACCACCCGCAAAAAAAGAACAGCACTTGCCTCCTCCCACATTGAGGCTACTGCAAAATTCCACCAAGGTGGCCTGAGACTGACAGAAATTCTCAGTCTAACTTCACAAGATGCTTTATCCTTCTTGGGCTGCACAACTTCAGTGTTCTGAGGCCAATCTTTTCATGATCCTGCCAACATGGCTCAATTTACGATCAACTACCTTTCTTTTCTACCTCTGAGCACCACTGTCAGTTTCCAACCATAAAGGCTGGAAAGAACTGAGATCGATGGGGAGGAAGGAATACCATCATCTCAGTATCTGCCTGAGCTTCCCAGGTCTGCCAAGCAACAGGCCAAAAGCCAACACCAACTTTGTAAAGCAAAGTTCCTTTCCCTTTCGGGTGATGAAAAAGCACCACCTCGTGGAGGCAGCTCAGAGAAAGACAGAAAAATATTCCAACACAGCCAATCCCAGTTCTGTCAACGGGAGCATCAAAGGTTTGTATAATGAAAGTTGCTACTAAATAACAAATATCAGAGCATGTTCCATCTGACAAATCATTCTGACTAACTAAAGTGGAAAATGAAAGCTTTGTTATATTTAATCTCAAAATTATTTCGATGTCTGAAACAAAGAAAAAAATTATGATTAAATATAGCACAGGAAATTATTTCTACCTTCAAGTTCTGATGACTCTAAAGTCAGTGCCTGTAGTTCAAGTACACAGACCTTGAATTAAATTCTTGGCTTGCAAATCACCTGCCATCCCCATATTTCAGCATATTAATACAGAAAATAAATGCAAGAATCACAGAATTATTGAGGCTGGAAAAGACCTCTAATATCAAGTCCAGCTTATAATAAGATTTAGTACATTTTAGTTTATTTTTAAAGCATACAGCTGAAAACCATCTTATTAGGGTGTACTAACTGCACAGCAGAACAGATAAGCCACAGCACAGAGTTGGGCACTAAATACCCTCACCCTGTTCCAGCCAAATGTTTGTGCATCAGCACCATAAATGGCAGGAGTCAACTACAACAGGGCAAGACTAGCATTTGAAGTCTCAAAAGACTGAAGAAATTCAAAACAGTAAAAGCTGCTACAAGTTCAAGAGAGATACGGAACTACTGAGAGAGCCCAACAGAAGACAACAAAGATGACTGAAGGCCGGAAGCGTCTCTCTTATGAGGAAACATTGAGAGAGCTGGGACTGCTTAGCCTGCAGAACAGAAGACTGAGCAGAGATCTTATTAATTGCTATAAATATCTGAAGGGTGGGTGTAAGGAGGATGGTGCCAGACTGGAAGATGGTGGGTGCCAGACTGTTTTCAGTTGTGTCCAGTTGCAGAACAAAGGTCAACAGGCACAAGCTGGAACAGAAGAGGTTTCATTTAGATATGAGAAAATCTGTTGTGCACTGAAGCACTGAAACAGGCTGCCCAGGGAGGTTGTGGAGTCTCCTCTGCAGATATTCAACATCTGCATAGATGGAGCCCTGTGCAATGAGCTCTAGGCAGTCCTACTTTAGTGGAGGGTTCAATTAAGTGATCTCTAGAGGTTCCTTCTAATTCTAATGATTCTATGATAATTACGTTTAAAAATAAAGACTAGCTAGCAACATAGTTGTCCTTTACCAAAGGATGCAGGACTACAGCAATATATAAGTGAACAACTCAAGACACAAGGATATTGCATTAAGTGAAAAGTATTTCAGGAAAGAAAACCCTGAAACTTTTTATCTGGATCAGTTTCCCACTCCAGTTCATTGCATGTCTGCACAAATTCTTCAGTAAAAACAAACCAGGTAACATGATGTGTGCATTTATGTGTATAACCCAAATATATTGATATTTATATAGAGAAGCATACACTGCTGCCAGAAAGTTCCCTGTGAAATTTCACAAATATAAAGTATCAGTGAGTCCAAGTGCGATGAGTGCAGTCTGAAACTGTCAGCCACACATTTTCATCCCAACTGACTAAGACAATTATGGATCTGTTTCAGAAAACAAAATCCAAGAAATGAAACATGACTGAATAGGGACTGCAAATTGACTGTAGTTGTAAAGAATGCGGGTAACACATGCTCAGCTTTGAACAGAAAGAATTAAGAATAAAGAAGAGAGCAATGGAAAAAAAAAAGACTAGTGAGAAATTAACACAAAGGAGCGCAACTTTAATTTATGCTGCCACTTTCTTCACCATTTCAAAGGAAAACAAACTTCTGCTATTGAAATCAGATTTCATATTGCAACTGGTATAACAGATGGCACAATTTAAAGTGTTTTTACACTGGAATAATATGTGTTTAGAGGGGGTAAGAAAAAGAAACAGGACAATGAAAACTAATCACCTGCAAAACAGGTCTCCATTCGGGTACCATGTTGAAGTATGAACGTGTTGAAGCAAGGAAAAAGAAACCTTTGAGAGTAAGACAGATGTTCTCAGCTGCCACATACAATAGATGAAACACCAAGGTGGCAAAAACTCAAGAGATTTGAAGAGTGTCTGTTTTTACTTCTCATTGCTTTAAAATTTGGTGTAGGAAGGGCGAGCTTTCCACTTCCATTTCAGTACCATCCAAACAAACCTTCAACTGCCCACTCCACAAGATGTCCCATAAGCATTTCTTTTTAACCAAAGATTTCTGTTGCCTTTTTAGTTCTGTTAGAACCTCCACATGTCTATGCTAAGAAGGTGAATCTGCTGCCCAAAATCAAAAATGCCAAATGACTAAGCATATCAGTACAGCACTCTTTACTAGTCCACTCACCTAAAGGAATGTAAATAACCACAGGCATTACAGTATATCACAAAACTGCAATTCAAATATAAACCAAATTTTTAGATTAACTGTCACAGAAAAACTAGGAATAACAACTCAATAGTCTAAACTGCAGGAAAGCTTACAGATGGCAATATTCTCCTTACTCAATCAGCTGACTGGCAGGTTTTCCCAAGTACCCCTCTTCAGGTTTCCAGTTTAAAGCATACCACTTCCCTGACTCTATCAGTTGAGCCAATAAAAAACTATCATACCACTCCCTATCAGTCTTCCTTTGCTTTATCCTTACCTCATCAATTACAATTCTGAACTAGGAAGCAGATTTACTGAAGCTGCGAGAAAAGCTGTAGTAATTAGGACATTCTGAGAGCATACAGTGTGTCAGCACATGAGCTGGCATTGATAAAAAACTCCTAGTGCTGTAATTATATTAATAGTTTCTGACAGAAGCACGCAACAGTAACTGAGTGTGCATGTATTTTTACAGCTCAGTACAACCAGTAAGACTTTTAACATTGCCACTGCAGCATCATGAACCAGACATCTTCGTCTAGGGCCACTGAAATTTCATTTTCCTTTCCTTTTTACATAGAGCAAAATTTATGGACCAAACCTAAATAATATTTTGCCTAAAATTGCCATTGGCTTCTATGATTTCTTAACAGAATCTTAAATGCTGGGTATTCAGCCACTACAAAGAAAGCAGTTTGCTCTTCTGAAAGAGCGAATGTTGTCTATCCTTCCGAATAGCTGGGATAACATGACTGTTCTTATGGCTTAGCATTTCTTTGGACACTCAGTATTTGAGGAAAAGTATAGTTACAATGCACAAAGTTAAATAAATCACAGAATGTCAGGGATTGGAAGGTACTTTGAACAATTGTTCAGTCCAATCCCCCTACCACAGCAGGATCCCCTAGATCGAGTAGCACAGGAACATGACCAGGCAGCTTTTAAACATCTCCAGAGAGAGAGACTCCACAACCCCCCTGTTCAGCCCCTTCCAGTGCTCTGTCACTCTAACCAGGAAGAAGTTTCTTCTTATGTTTATGTGAAACCTCCTCTGTTCCTGCTGACACTCACTGCCCCTTGTCCTATCATTGGGTGCCACTGAGCGGATCCTGGCTCCTTCTGCCTAGCACCCGTCCTTTCCATTTTGATCAACATTAATAAGGTAACCCCTCAGTTTCCTTTTTTCCAAGCTCAAGAGACCCAGCTCCCTCAGCCTTTCCTCATCAGGAAGATGCTCTACTCCAACTTCTTTGTGGCTCTGCGCTGGACTCTCTCCAGCAGTTCTAAAGTTACAGTGAATGCAATTAATGGTGGGTCTGCAGGACATGTATATGCTTCAGGCCTGGCTACACATGTTGACTGCTCAAAACTCCTACAACTTCTACAAGTGTACTAGGACCAGGTTCACATTTTGAAGTGGCACCTAGCTTTTGGGCTGCAACAGTAATTCCAAACAATACAGTAAAGCAAACAGTTTACTGTACTCCAGTAACAGCAAACCAAGTTCTGTAAATGGTATTTCTACACAAGCTGTTATCGCCCAGCCACTCACAGATCTCTTTAGTATCTGCTGGTGCTTGGAAGGCTTCATGAAAAACAAAAAGCCGCCATTATGCACCATAAATACATAACTCAACTGAAGTTATCAAGAAGAAACAGTACAGGCTTCTGCATGAATTGTTCGTCCTTGAGACGATGAACATGTTGCTGTTATTGCTAGTCAATTATTCCTTCAGAAGAAACTGCAAAGCCAGCTTTTCACAGTATTAAAAATAGCAGTGTTCAAGGCCAAATAGAGGACTGAGTATTAAAAGTATTAAAATTAAACCTGTGTATGAAAACCACCAAATAGAAGGCAGATACTCTTTCAAAATAATCCCACGGAGGAACACTCCAACATGAGAAAAAAAACAAGCAAACAAGGCACAAAGGCAATGGAAAAGAAAGCCCAGTAACAGCCCAGTCTACTACAGCCCTGTAATAATGTCTGGGAACAGGTGGCTCTTGGCATGAAAATAAACTTAAGGCTTTGGAAATTAATGGAAACATAACTTGTTGCTATGTATTTTAACAGCCACTAGAATAAACTGGTGAGAGGTCTGACATTAGTGATCTAGTCAGAGGTGACTGACTGGACTGAATGAAGGTAAGATGAAGTACGAAAAATACTATTTATTTTCTAGCACTAGGTTTTTATAAGATGGTAAATATTTCATCCTATCAACATAAATAATGTTATTCCAGGAGACAGAACCTCATAAATGTACACAAATATTATTCTATCATTTAGCAATTTGATGTTTTGGTTAATATATTTCATCTGGCACCAAAAATGGAAGAAAAGCAGACATCTATCATGAGTTACAAATGGTGGCCTTTGGAATTTAACAACTTTGGAAGTAAAAAAGCAACAAAACCAGACACACAGAGGTAGTGGACCACACAAACACTTCCAGAAACGCTGCATTTCCAAGTAACCAGTTTGAAACTATTCTGACTTAGCAATAATCTTAACTGTGATTCTTTGGTAACTGTGCAGCATCACACAAAAAAGTGGTCTTCCAGTCTACACACACACTACATACTACATCTTTGCTGAAAACAATATTCATTTGCATCCATGTTTTAATGGAGGGTGTCAAAACAAAACATGCTATACATACTACATGCAGACTTCTATAGGGGTTCTGGCTTCAGATCAAATCAGCAATTGAAATTTGCACAAAATGTTGTTAGAAACAGAACTACAAAGCTGCAGGACTACAATCACTAAGTGCAGAACTGCTCATGAAATTAAGCCACTATTACTTGAAAGAACTGATCTAGCTTAAACAAAAGTAGTAACAGAAAAAGTACCAGAGACCAAATAAATCATGCTCACTCACTTCCACTTAGAACTGAACTTGCAGTCATGCACAGCTCAGTATGCTGGATGCTTTCCTCTGTGATCTGTGTTAGATAGTTTTGTCCTGCTCCGGCAGGGGGGTTGGACTCGATGATCTCTTGGGTCCCTTCCAACCCCTAACATCCTATGATCCTATGATGATCCTATGATCTCTGTAACATTTCCTCACTAGCAGACAAAAAACTCGAGATAACTGCATTCATCCTACAGACTTGTAAAGCAGCAGCTGCAAAAATGTGGCTAATGCTTTAGCCACAGTACACTGACAGATGGATGTGAGACTATTGATAATGAAGGAATGCAAGCATGTTATGAACTGTACCAGCTCTTTTATGGATTGTTATACA
This sequence comes from Upupa epops, assembly GCA_013397515.1. Classification (NCBI taxonomy): domain Eukaryota; kingdom Metazoa; phylum Chordata; class Aves; order Bucerotiformes; family Upupidae; genus Upupa; species Upupa epops. The sequence continues at coordinate 332,688 of VZRI01000219.1, forward strand.
TTTCATCCTGATTTTTAGCAGAGGAAGAATTACTGTGGTTTGAAAATCTACTATTCAGCACAGTTTCTGACCTCAGCTATAATTCATTATGCATGGATATATTACAGGTCCAAATACAGCATATTAGAAAGCATTTTAAACACAGAACACACAGACTAAAACCAGGACACTGACTAGATGATGCACAAGAGCCCTAAGCAATGTAAGAACAGGAGGTACACAGCCAGGCACTTGCTCAACTTCAGTGAAAGCATCACAATAATGGTAAATGCAACAGTCCTTCCTAGAGCTGTTAAAAAGATTCAAAGATGTTCCAAGGACCTAGCACTTCTTTTCTTATTCCAAGTATTAACCATTTTCACTCACACTTATCTCCTTTTAACTGAAGATGCAGTTTTACATAGTAAAATCTGTGCTGCTGACAGAAGCCACACATTCCTGCCCCTCCTTTCTGCCTACATTAGTGCTTGGTCAGCACCAAAACTGCCCACTACATTTTCTTTCCTAAGCTGCTTTTCAGACAGTTTACCAAATACAGGGGGAGGATAACCTTCCTCTCCGGGCTGACCACACCATTCTTGATCCAGGCCAGGCCACCTGGGCACATTGCTGACTCATGCTAAGTTTACTGTCCACCAATACCCCAAAGTCTCTTTCTACCTGGGTACTCTGCAAGCTCCATTCCCAGCCTACAGTTCTACCTGGGGTTGTTATAACCGAAATGCTCAACCCGACACTTAGACTTATTAAAACACATCCTATTAGAGTCTGCCCATCTCTCCAGTCTGTCCAAGTCCCTCTGCAGGGCCCTCCTACTGTCCAACAAATCGACACGGGCCCCAAGCTTGGTGTCATCCGCAAATTTGCTCATGATGGATTCCAACCCATCATCAATATCATCAATGAAGATGTTGAACAGGACTGGATCTAACACCGACCCTTTGGGACACCACTAGTAACGGCTCGCCAACTAGATGCAACACCATTAACCACCACTCTCTGTGCAGGTCCATCCAACCAGTTCCTGAACCAGCACAGTGTATTTCTGTTGAAGCCCTTTGCTGCCATCTTAGCTAGGAGTATATCATGGGAGACCATGTTGAATGCCTTACTGAAATCTAGGTAAACAGCGTCCACAACCTTCCTCTCATCGACCAGTTCAGTCACTTGATCATAAAAGGGGATCAGGTTAGTCAGGGAAGACCTACCCTGCCTAAACCCATGTTGACTGGGCTTAATCTCTTGGCCTGTGGGGATCCAAATGGATCAGCAGGTCTCTAAATAGTACCTCTTGGATAACAGGGGAACTACATTGTACTCTACCCCCGTCTACCAGTTAAGGTAAGTAGTCATCCTGAAGACAGTTTACCCTGTTGTTGAAGACAGAAGCAAAGGAGTCATTAAGAACCTCTACCTTATCCTCATCTCTAGTTACTAAATTTCCCGCCATGTCCAGTAAAGAGTGGAGGTTATTACTAACCTTCTTTTTTTCATTGATATATTTATAAAAGGTCTTCATATTATCCTTAACAGTGGTGGCCAGCCTGAGTTTGAGTTGGGCTTTAGCCTCCCTAGTTTTCTTCCTACACAGCTTGACAATTCCTCGATACATGACTCGAGTGACCTCGCCCTTTTTCCAGAGCTGGTACATCCTATTTTTCTCTCTTAGTTTTTTCAAAATTTCCTTACTCATCCAGGCTGGTCTTTTTCCTCTACAACTCATCTTGCTACACACAGGGACAGCCTGGTTTTGTGCCTTCAATAATACATTACTGTATTATTGAATAATACTCTTTCATTTGTACTACAAATGAAAAATTAAAGTCTCTCTTAAGCCATTTCATGTGCTCACACTATTATAGATTTGGTGGTAGCAAGGATAACCAATATGCTTATTATAAATAACAACGGTTCACAGACCTAAGAACAGAACCCAAACAAAAGTATAAAGGGCAGTGCCAGTGGGGTAATTTCATCACAAAGCCAGTTCCTTCTTCAGTCTCATACCTGCTTTTCCAAGAATGCTTAAAGCAGTTTGTATCCACAACTGCCACTTTCAGAGCACTTTGCCATGGAGATGTCTTGTCAGCTTCACATATTTTCTCAAGTACTAACAACAATAAGACTGGCTTCTATAAATAAGAACTTTTATCTTAAATCTCAAGAACAATTCCAGTCACAGCAGCATTTTGTTTTTCACTGAAATGGAGACATCACTTCTCTCTGAACCAGCATGAAAACTAAACTACTTCTATGAATACCACTTAGGTACATCTGACACTAATACCAGATTGTTTCCTATGAATAGGAAGAGTGTGAAAAAATCCAACATTTACTTTGTTTTCTATTGAAAAGGCTAAGGAAGTCAGGCAACTAGATAAGAAACACAGAGAACCGATTGCTGCTGCTCACATGTGTATCTGGTACACAGCATCAACACACAATGAAACAGAAAACATCCAAATCCAAAAGCTCTCAAGTACAGCATGTTCTAAACCAGTTAACTGCAACATAAACTTGTCATATAGCTTTACTTAATCACTGTATGACAACAAATAAAGTAGTTTTGCTTGATTTATGGCCCAACTGTCCTTCTCAGTTTCTAGCAACTGCTTTTGATTTCATTGGCTAGCTTAGGTCAAACCTGACAGAAAAAAAACAATAGGTTTTGGACACAGCTGTGTGAAGAGAAGGGAGGAAAAGGGGACACTGCTACACAGTGCCCTAACAAACATAAAAGCTTCCGTGACTGCTCAGTCATCAGTATGGCTGCCTGGTAGCCTGTCAAGAGACCAGAAGGGATGCAAACCTTGTGTTGCCTCTTGCCCTGGCATCACTTAAAGAGCCAGGATAACTGCTAAGAAGGGATAAGAAACAGAAATCAAGCTATTTCACTTTTCAAGAACCAGCTTATGCTTTGCTCTCATTCATACATAAGAAAAAAGCTTTCTGTTTCTTTTGCTTTACAAACAACAACAACAAAAAAATCAAAAATCTTTAAGTCAAACAAAAATTTACAATTGCATGTCACTTTCACCAGCTTAATCCGCTGCCTAAGATGGTGCTATTCAATGTCTCAGTATTTTTTCTTATCCTAAAAGATGTATTAAGTTTTGATTTATCACAAATCATTTAATTTTTGCACTGAGGACAGCAAGTGTTCCTTTCTAATGAGTATCTATCCATTTTTCTTGGACATGGGATAAGCATTTTCTCAACAGCAATGGCGCATCCTCACAGCTGCTATTAGCATCTCACAGTTAACAGCTATTACTTCCATTTTGCAAACTGAAAATACAGGTGCAGTGTTAAGGGTCAGCTTCTTTCTGACTACTGTATACCATAGAGAGCTGCTTGGGTTTGAAACAGCTCCCCTTGAATTCCCTAGAAGTACTAGAATGCTAGTCACTTGTGCACATCAAACGATACCATGGCACCTTGAACATACAATTATAAACAGCTAAAGTTTATAATACTGACAGACAGAACTGTACTAAACTCACTTGAACTCTGGCATAACATCATAGTACAGAGTTTCCTCAAGTTTAATCCTATTTGAACCCATTTCCTTTTTAGAAAATGGAGGGAGGAAACCATCCATTTAAACAGCTCAGTGGCAAGAAGCTATTTGTGTTTTAGTAATGCATTCTGAAAATTAATCACGAGTAAGAACACACCCCTTATCTGAAGCCTGAACATTCTTAATCCAGTTCCAACCACACAACTGTGCTATATCTTATCTTTGTCATCTGAAGGCTGCTTTTATCGAATACCTCTTCCTCAAGTAGGTACATACTGGCTAACGAAGGAACCCTGAACACTCCCTTAGCTAAGCTGACAAAGTAAGCACCTCAGATCCTCATTACTAAGACTGCTGCCCCTTCTTGGTCATTTTCAAAGCTACTCTTCTGGAAGCTGGTTTTTCCTCATCACCTGGACTGCTACGGACTGTAAATACCAGACTGCAGTAACAATTAGAGCTAATTATTTATACACAATCTCCTTATTTCCAATTCCCTTGTTCAACTGCTTAAGTTTTTCACCAGACCTTTTAGCTACAACTATACAGGTTGACTTAAAAGATCAACTCCTATCTCTAGCTGACTCCTATCATCAATTACATATATTTTTCAGTCTCAGACTGACTTGTTGCCCAACTCAATATTTAGTTGCACAGATGTTAGCATAAAATAAGTATTACATGCTGTTTCAAGTGTCAAATTTATTAGTGATCCACAGTGCTTTGTAGGCTTACTAATGCTATTTAGTACAAATCTGTGATTCTCTAGGTAAGCACAAACATCTGAAATAATTGCAACAGTTATCTACAATGAGAATCTGGGGCACTCTGTAACCTCAAGTGGCAGGGGTCAGTGCAATGCATGCAACAGCAGACTTCTCTCTAGAATGCTTGCAGGCCCATAACACTCTCCTGCTGGATATCACATGTTACTCACATACAGCCTTCCAGAGTTCTTCATCAATAGGAGTTACTAGTTTATTTTGTAACAATATCTAGCAAACCTTTAAAATACTTCAGGACTGCGATTCACAGCTCAAATTCCTGCCCAAAATTCCAGAACTCCTTACCAGAGTGCTCACAGCAAGAAACAGTGAGAGACCAGCATATCAGGGATCTATCACAAAGGCCTCCAAGCAAATAGGCTGGTGTTAACATAATGGAATCTTTAGGTGTTTGAGCTTGCTCTTACACAAGGTTTAATCTTCTCCATCAAAAGCCTTCACAAATTACATGTCAGAAGGCCATTTCTTTTACATCAGCCAGTTGCACACCACTATGGTATGGCAGTTGCTGTGACCTCAGAAGTGCCAAAAAAGTTGCTCCAGTCTTACTCAAGTTATCACCACAGTTTGTTTCTCACTGGAGTGACAAGTAGGTTACCCTTGCTAGGAAATAATTCCATGAGTTGAGTCTCAATGACATTGTTAGAGTAGATACAATACTCCGTAGATCATATAACAAAGCAACACACACATTTACGCAGCTTACATATTCTAATGAACTTTTCAATCAGTTCCTCCACCCAGTCCCTGCACTGAGTGTCTGTGTCTTGGTCTTCCTGTGTGCTCTATGGGCAAATCCACAGACACAATTTGCTGATCTGTTACCTTCCTTTCTGGATTAATTAACACAGATTATGGGTCACAAAAGGAATCTAGGCTGTTCCAGAGCATAAGGCCTTCTGAGATCCTAAAAAACTTAAGCAGAAGGGACATAGGTAGAAAAAGGTCTTTGTCTTGTCAGAGAGCACACTGCCATAAGCATTGTATTATAAGGGAACCAGCAGGCTATGCAGTATTTAAAGGCAGAAAAGTATAACATTTGTTTAGATTTCTTTAGAAAATGAACCACTGAAACATAGGTGAAAAAAATATTGTCAACCCTTATTAGGAGACCTAAACACAACCAAGAACTACTAATCAGAACAGTTAACTGTTCCCCCATTCCCTGTTTGCCAATTGGTATCTGCTTGAAGATTTCTGCTACAAGTTTTTTTCTGGTTTTCATCTTCCTGCATCTTCACTGTCATTAGATTTTATTACTTGATACTGTAAGGCAAAAACTTAAGAAAGAGGAACAACTTACTGGTATTGAAAACTCCTCTGCTAAGTATTTCAACAGCGATGCTCCTTTACCCAAAAAGTTACTTCTTTCTGCCAGGTTGCCTTGGAGCTTTGTATCAAACTCTTTTCTGACAACTGAAGCAACAGAGTCAATTATTATGAGTTTAACTCTCTTTGAAATAATTTCTTCTTCCAAAGACATAATCCTAAAAAAGAAAAAACATCAACAAAGTTAGTGATAACATTATACCATAGAACCATCTTCTTATACTGAAATTGCTTCAATAAAACATTTATTTTAGTAAGTTGAGTCAGCCTCTCTTTTGTCATCCCACAGACACACACACAAACCACATCCACTAATACTTGTATACATTGAAGAGATCTGAAAAGGAACCAGAGGCCTCGGTGGGCCACATAACCAAGGCAAGACCTCTCCAAAAAAAGATGTTAGGAAGAAGCTCTAGCTAGCAACACTATGCTGTACTACTCCTGAATGGCAGACATCAAACAGATACTGAGAACTGCCTTTTTGCTCACAGTGGCAGTGTCTCATTGCCAGCCCCTGAACCCCTGAGGATTCCTTGCAGATCGAATTCCCACATACCTCCACAGACAGTATGCAAAACCTAATGTGCTAAAGCTCTCTGATAAAGGTGCACTGGAAGAAACTATTCTTAACATAATGCTTCCACTAATATAAAATGTACAAGATGATGTTGAAATATAACAATTTTCATAGCAGAAAGTGTTCACAAACTAACACAAGGCAGCATGACAATGCAATACTGCCAGTAACAGCAGCATCTCCTCCTTCACACTGCTGGAAGGGCCCCAGTCTTCCTGGAAGTAAACTGGAGGGACAGATTTCTATTCCATGGAAACTGTAACTCATACTGTGGTCTCCCCACAACCCAAGACAAGTTCTGTCACATGCACACACCCCCTTTCAGAGGTTACAGGGATCAGATCATACTGGATTCGTCTGTCAGAAATTAGAAACAAGTAACTAGATCAGTCACATGCTACAAAATGAAAAAAGCAATGTCAGGTTTTCTGTAGAAATTTCATTCATTGGAGACCATGCTGTTACCAAGAGCCCTCAAATAGATTAATAAACTTCTTTCTATTATAATAAATTATAATTACTTTTTCATAAGACTTCAATGTAAACCAAACACCGTTATAGACAACCCAGTCAAAAGTGGGTTTGGGGTTTTCTGAACCCAGGGAAAGAATACCTCTTCAGTACACTGCCACAGGTCAGCTCTCGATACAGGTGAACGTTTTGGGTCACGTAGAGCAGCTTCTCATCTGAGTCAAAGTAAGCAGGGAATCTGTTTCCTGCCATCTCAATCAACCTGTCATCAAAACAGTAGACATCTCACTACAGAAGGAATAATGTGGGATAAGGCATCAAGTATCCACAAAGCAGATCATGTTAACCTCTGAATGATATGCAGATACCAAGTTATCCTGGAAATCTTTTACAAAGCAGCATACTTCAGCAGTCAAACTGAAACACTGGTAGTGAGAACAGTTAGGTTCTCCTCACAGCAATGCCGGAGTCAGTAGTACGCTAGGGAAAGACATAAAAGAAACAACTTACCTCCTATAGAAGGAAAACACAAAGTTTATAATTAGTGGATGTAAAGTTCTTTGAGTTTCGTGCACAAAGTTCCACTCAATGGCCAAGCATTCATCTGTTTTAATTATTGTATCTAAATATTACTTTCATTTAAACAAATGTATTCTTCAACTCAAATAATCTTCCCTTCCCACTTTTACCTTGCAGTAAAATTATAAAATGGACTTTGTGTCACCACAGAAACTTATCAAGCTGATAACAAACAGAAGATCCATTACAAGATGCAGCCAATACAGAAGCCAGATGGCAAAGAACAGAGTGTAGAACTTACAGCTGTCAGAGGGAAACATCTTTTTGCATGTAATCTCTCTTTAAAATCTAGAGCAAAGTCTTGGGATGAGATTTCCTTTTTATTGAAACCATTCTTTGTAAATCTCTTTGTAAAAAGGGTTTATAAAATTGTAATACCCTTTTTAGAGCACAGAGAAAGAAATCAGTACTGTGTCACTCAGGAGGCCTTGGAACAGGCTGCCCAGGGAGGGGGAGGAGGCACCATCCTTGAAGCGGTTCAAAAAATACACAGACATGGTTTTGGGGTTGTGGGGAGGATGGTTGGACTTAATGATCTTGAAGGTCTTTTCAAACCTTGATGATTCTATGACAAAACAACTGAGGCTTGTGATGCCAGAGAGCTGCAGCTGAACTTTATCTATTCAGATAGGAAAGGTACAGCTTAAGAGGTAACAGCTTAAGAGGCTGCTTCACCAACAGCACCAACAGAACTGAATGTCGGATTTCATGATTAAATGTTCCCAACTACCTTATGTCCTGGTTTTAGGGTTACAGGTGGAACCCTCACAGGGCAGATTCTTTTTAAAAGAATTTTAGAATAAGAGAGATCAGGCAACAGGAATAAAATGCTGTAACTTTAATGGAGGAAAGTAAGAGGGATAATGAGAGGACAGACGGTATGAGAGAAGCAAGAAATAACATAAAAAAACCAGTACAACAGGAGCTGCAGTCCAGATAGCTGCAGCAGTGGCAAAGTGCCAGGGTGGGGCAGGGCACTGGCACAGTGGGCATGAAGGGGCACAGCCCTGGAGCAATAGAGGCCAGTGGGAAGACTGCAGTCCTGGAGTGAAGCTCAGAGGAAAACAGAAGCCAAAAGAACTCAGGGCACTCAGGCAGCCAAGGCTGCAAGGGTGAAACACAGAGTTGAAATGAAAATACGCAGCAGCTCAAAACATCATGTCAAAATAGCATCTGGCTTTCCTGTTCTCCATCCCTTCTTCTTCCCAGAACCTCATTCATGTTCCTGCCTTGCACACAACATCTTTGTTCCCTTAAAACCTTCCCCCTACAGCAACCTCCCCACTCACCTGTAAGTGTTGCTAATAAATCACTCAGGAGGAAAAATGGGATAGGAAACAAATGCTGAGCTAACACACCTTATTAGTAAATTCATGAGCATTCAAAACTTTGAATTACAAAGGCTAAGCATACCACTGTTCATTATCAGAACAGACTAAGACAGCTTATCACATCATTGGTGATAACTCCAAAAGAAGTCAGAGGAAGTGGATACTTCTTGTCAAAATACCTTTATATTCAGAAATTATGCTTTGAAAAACCCTCTTGCTCACATGTAAAATTGGACAATTTACTCAAGAGAGACCAGCATTTTCAGCTATGTACAATCTCTGGGCACTAAATAGCATACATTTTAGAAACACCAACTGCTTGCAAACTCTTTGGAAGTCATCAGAAAGGAGTTGCAGCCTTCTGAACACAAGACAACTTTATCGAGGTCCTTAAATAGGCTATCAAAGAACTTAACTCAGAAACAAATAATTCCAATGTGAGAACTGTAAATTCTTTCCCATACTGAAGATTTTATTTTTTAGTAACAGCAAATCCTTGTTTGTATTTTAGGCAGACACAGGCCACAGCCTACAGGTGGGTAATAGTGGCATCTAGTGGGTGATAGCTGTGGGCACAGCTTAACAGATATCTCAATGCTTTTTACTTAGGCTGATGGCATGGAAATCCGAAATACTAAATCTACTTCAGAAAACTTCTTTTAAATCAGTCCTATTTGTTTTCAAAATAGAAACCCTAGGCTTGAATATTAATATCCCCACCCTGAGCCATTTCATTATATGAGCCCGGATCGCGTTCATTGGTTCAATTACTTATTAACTCCTCCTGCTGAACATTCAGGGACAGAACCCTGTTCTTCCATATGGACAGTTAATCATGCAAAACATTCGGGCAACAGTGCTCTGTCATTCAGTAGACTGCATGACAACAGATTTCAGTACACTCCCAAGTGGCCAGGCAAATCACAGGTCATCACAAAGACTGACTGAAAACGGCAGCCAGAATCTTGCTGAGATCTCAGTGTGGTGCACAGCGGTTCAGGCAGGTTCAAAGATCTAAATCCCCTTTGTCATTATGAAGCCAAAAATCACAGAGACCATGATCTCTGAAATCAGGGCAGAGGCCTACAGCTTGGAAAAACTGTGTCTTCTCTGCTTTAGTTCAGAGGAATTTATATCTAGTGTTTTTCACAAGCAGTAAATATCACTAGGGAGAACCACAAAGAATCACAGAATGTTAGGGATCAGAGGGGACCTCAAAAGATCACCCAGTCCAATCCCCCTGCCAGAGTAGGATCCCCTAGATCCAGTCACACAGGAACAGTCTAGGCAGGTTTTAAAAGTCTCCAGAGAAGGAGACTCCACAACCTCTCTGGGTAGCCTGTTCTGGTGCTCTGGCTAGAGTTGAACTGAATTGCTACAAAACTGATGAAACAATTTTGATTTACAGATGTACTACAGCCATTCCATTTACCTGTCCTAGTGTCTGTGTTCAAAGCTCAATGATAGACGCAATCTGCGCTGTTAAAACTTTCTCTTCCATGAGAGGAATATATACATTAGAGAAAGTAGTGGCATATCTTAGAAATCAGCCTCAATTCTGATTGCTTTAGCATTAGCTACTAGATTGAACTAAGCTGTCACATCGGAGAATAAGTAATAAGGCTATGAATATCTGTGGAACAGTCCCAACTAAGTATTCTCCATTAACCCCTTTAAAGTAAGTTGCTATTAAATTAACACCTGCTCTCTTATGTTTAGAAAAACACCAAGATCTCTTTTTGGTGCCACCTATTAATAATACAGGATTACAGAACTGTAAGAAAATTCACATTAGTAAAAGAACTCAAGAGACCTACAGGCCGACATCTTAGATGTTCAAAGTGGTGCCAGCTATGCAGTCAGAACAAGTTGTAACTTTATTTAGTCATATTTTGAAAGCCTCCAATGATGGAGGCAACACAACCACTCTGGGAAACCTTTTCCAGTTTCTGACTCTCCTTATGGAGAAAATGCATCTCTGATTCTGTAACTTCTTTCCAGGGAGGGTGATGGGGCACTGGAGGGTGTGCCCGGGAAGTATGCAGAATATCCTTTTCTGGAGACTGGTCTGGGTGATCCTGCTGTGGCACGGGGATTGGACTGGATGATCCTTCCGGGTTGCTTCCAGTCCATAATCATAATGTTCTGTTCTGTGACTTGGTCTAGGTGTCCTGCTATGGCAGGGGGATTGGACTAGACCACACACACAGTAATGATGAGGCTGGAAAAGACCTTAAAGATCATCTAGTCCAACCTAAAACCAACCAAGTAAACCTAACATCTAGATCATTCCACTCAGCACTTCATCCAGACTAGCCTTGAACACCTCCCTTCCAAATCTTGGTGATTCTATGATTATATGTATCAGCACAGAAATGGATTTCAGCATATGCCTGCCACCTCCCTGCCATGTACCACTGCACCACATTCTTGATGGCCTCATCACTGGCAGGGGAAGGGTGCTGTTACATCCATCCAGAGCCTTCTCTCTTCTAGATAGAGCAAGCCTTCAGTCTCACAAAAGCATAGCACTCCAGACCCCAACCATCCTCGTAACCCCTGCTAGACTCCCTGCAACTTAATTTCTTTCTCATACCAAGCACCAAAAATGGAACTCGGGACCTAGCTGTAGTGTAAAAGGTAGCAAGCAAAGAGAAGGAGGCAAGTACTGATGGTGTTGCAGACAATGTAAGATACAGCTTGTCTGATGAAATGGTGTTTAGCTATCAGCAGCGCAATAATGAATATCATACACAAATATGACAGAAATATTCTCATTCTTTGTAATAATGCTGCCTTTCAACATCCTTCTGTGTTTTCAGCAGTTTCATATGTTCACATGTTCACATGTTTTCCTTTTAAGTACTCACTTCTAATAAATAAGCCTTAACACACACTTTAGGACTTACCATTTCTTACTAACTAGGGACCTAAAATAAACATGAGGTGATATGTAAGAAGGGAGCACCACATTTGCAGAGCCACTGCTTGAAACACTTTTTCTTTGATTTATTCCACTTGCAGTTTGAAGTAATTCAAACTTTTGTAAAATTACTTTGACAAAAACAAGGTTACAAACCCCTCCATCTCATCCATGAGGACTTCAAATAACTTAACAATGCAAATGCATTTGCTTTGATACTCCAGATTCAGGACATGAGTAAAACTACTTAGTCATTTGAAATATATAAATTATTTCAATTAACCTTTTCCTGTCCATTTTTCCCAAAGAATGAGACTACCATACTTCTCCACCCTAGACCCTTAAAAACTTTTGGACTTGCTAATTCTAAAAAAACAGTGGCAAAGGAACAGACATCTCAAGAACTTTTACAGGTGCTCGATTATTACTCAGAAAATAATGGAATGTTGCAAGTGCATATTTTAGAATCTTACCTTTCAGCACTAAACGCTGACTCCGTGTCAATGTATATAACAGCCCCGTCTAGTCCTCCCATGCTTACAGGCAGCGTCGCCAGAACACTCAACATAATACAAAACTGAGTTTTGCCACAACCTGGTGGGCTCGTTACCTGGAAGAATAAAAGATTAGTAACATAAACAAGGGAAGTCGCATTCATTTCACCATAACTTGACTTTGAACTGAGACCTGTCAGCCAGAATTCTGACTCAAATTCTACTCTTCCAGTTACCAAAGGAGACAGCACAAAAAGATAGAATGCAGCCCACAATGAGCAACTTGCAGCTACTCTTGCACCTGTGCCTTGCAGTCAAACTCAGCCACTGAAGAACAGTTCTTCAGACACAACATCATGCTTGCACTTTATTTCTTCAACATCCTTTATCACTTCTCCTATTTGAGGTCCTCTAGTCTTCCCCTCCTTCTACAAAATCTTCCCTAGAGCCACATCTAATTCTCTTCCATTTCCTTCTCTGTGCTACCTTTTAATTTCAAGCAGAATTACAAGAATCACAGTTGACATTCACGGGGTATCAGTGGCCTTTACAGCTGAAAAAGTGCAAAGCTAATCAGTTAAGAAATGTCAATGACTGCTTGGAAATCACAAGGATAATCACTTATATCCTGTAAATACTGACTATTCACTATGAACCATATATGTACCTAAAACAGATTTACCTGCCCCAGAGACTACCTCCCACTATGCAGCATGTATTTACTCCCTATTACCATATTCCACCACAAATATCACTTAACAATCCAGAGCAGCTCACTAATTTTAAGCTTTCACGTGTGCTTCCTGAAAGCCTACTGTGAGTAAGGTTCCGGTAAGAGCACACTCACCTTATGTGAAATGGTTCTAATGTGGTTTCGATCTAAGATAAAAACCACAGGGATCAAAAGAACGAAATGTTTTATCCTTGATTTGAGAGCAAGGCTTTTCTGCAAAAGATGGCAGTGTGCTAATGTTTATCCACTGCAGATCTTGCAAAGGTAGTAAACGAACGTTAGCTCTGTGTTCAGATTGTCCTAAGTTCAGATCATCATAAAGTTAAACTGCATACCTCCTCAAAACACCACAAGACAATGCAGACTCCTATGGTTTTGTTTTAAAGCAGCAGCAGCATGACTTGAAGCACAGAAAATTTAGAGAAACAGTGAGGAGCTGCATGAGCTACAGCTGCACATTAGCTACTGGTTAAGAATTGGTTCAAATCCCTTTAATCACTTTCGTATTTATACAACACCTGAAAACCTGGACACATCAATCTACCTGAAGCTTTAACACAAGGGAATTATAGAATAGTTTAGGTTTGAAAAGACCTTTAAGACCACTGAATGTAATCATTAACCTAACTGTACCAAGAACACCGCTAAACCATGTCCCTAAGCTCCAGATCTACACAACTTTTGAACACATTACAGAATCACAGAAGCATTTGACTTTGAAGAGACCTTTAAGACCATCACATCCAACCACTGACCCACCACTGCCAGACCACCACTAAGCAATGTCACTCAGCACCACATCTACATGTCTTTTAAAGGCCCCCAGGGAGGGCGATTCAACCTCCAATCTAGACAGCTTGTTCCAAGGCCTGAAGGCCCTTTAAGTAAAAAAGTTTTTCCTAATATCCAACATAAACTTCACCAGTGCAACTTGAGGCCAATTCCTCTTGTCCTATCATTTGTTCCTCGTGAGAAGAGACCAACCACCACATCCCTAGACCCTCCTTTCAGGTAGTTGTAGACAACAATAAAGTCTCCCCTCAGCCTCCTCCTCTTCAGACTAACCAGCCCCAGCTCCCTCAGCTGCTCCTAAAAAGGTTTGTTTTCCAGATCCTTCACCAACTTTGTTGGCCCTCATCAGACCTGTTCCAGCCCCTCCGTATTTTTCTTTTATTGAGGTGCCCCAAACAGAATTCAATGCTTTGTTCCAAAGCACATGCTGAGCACATACTGCATTTAGTATATCACAAAGCAGGAATCAGTTACTCAGACAATTATCTGTCCTCCATCCAGCTTATTTCTATTACAAAATATCCTATCAGCAAGAGCTGGCACATTTTAGTATAAATGCAAAGCACATATAAAAATTGCAGAGGCAATACACATTCCTTAGACTATGGTAGCCAAGGAATCCCACCAGCTGTTTTGAGTTGAAAAGACAACTTCAAATGAATAAGGGGAGAGAATCAATCCAGTTGTTAAATTAAAATGTTCGGATAACTTCAGAGTACTCATAAAAATATTTGTATTTTCAGTCTTGCTTGGGTGGTTCATTGGAATCAATCTTTACTTAGTAGCTGATGCAGAAGCTGTAAAAATGTCTGAGGATACGAGCATCACACCACGGAAAGACAAGGAATCTGGCAGTATGAGCTAGTAGGAAGCAAGCCAATGGAGCAAGAGAGAATTAATATTCCCAAAGAAAACAATCCTTCATTTTTTATCAGCATTCCTTTAAAAGGCATTAAAATGGCATGTTAAATAATTGCACAGTGAACAATTTTAAAGAACTACCACATTCTGCTGTGGTTACCACTGGTTCAGCAACTGGTTTGAACTACACATTTTTTGTTAAAAAAAACAATATTCCTCCAATATAATTTCTCCTTTAATATAATTTAAATTTAATCTCTGCAAAAAAAGTTTGCTTAGTTTGGTTTACTCTAAAATGGGTCTGGAAAAAAAATCAAGTCCACCCGCATAGAAATGTGAATGCTACAACAGTTTTTAATTTATCTCTGCTTTATAAAAAATACTTCTGTTTTTCAGTAAGCTCTATATTATTTTCTCTGGCACATATGTAGGGTTTGGCAAAGTCACATGGAGCTAATTCTTCTTCAGCTACCAGGGGATTGAACTCTTCAATATTCATAAAGACATTAATTTTCCCTCAGAGGAATTGGCCAAAAGCTCTGACATCTGACCACAACATTTCAACTATGACTTAATTTCCAACTTAAAATCTAATAGTGGTTTGGGGGAAAAAATTGGTCTCAGACAGTGTAATGCAAATCAAACTCCTCTGGCACTCAAAAAGAAAGTAGCTTTGGCTGTACAAGACACCAGCACAAGTCTTAAGCTTGTGGCTCATGTACTCTTAATTCCAAGTTTCCAACCACCCTCAGTGCTGGATAAAGAAACAGGAAGATAACCATTTAGACACACAAGCCAGGAAGTAAATGCTGCACACAATATACTTGTGAAGAGAATCTGACTTCAAAATTTCTGCCTAGTAACAAAAATACCGAAGGACAATCTGCTGGTCAGCTACGTTCCAGTAAGTTGCACAAGAGCAAATTAAAATAAAGTTAAAAAATCACTTGAATCCAAAAAGAACATGACCTGAAAGCAGTTGGCAGCTGCAGTCTAACATTCAAAGCAGCAGACACCTGACAACTTCCCACTAAAATATCATTTCACTCTTGCTACAGAACACTTGCAGTGCTGCCAACCTTTGAAACTACTGCAGATCCCATGATTCTTGCAAAAATGTTTATAAAAATCTCCAGAATCAGGCTTTAAATGAGAAACTCGGTTCCAACTTAAGTTGTTCTCTGCCTTTACATTTGCTGAGAAACTCCTAGTAGGTGCCCAAATCACTTCCCACATTTAGTAACTAAAAAGTAAATAAGCAGTAGCACATATATTAATATTTTTAAACATCTTTAATGTTCTTCAGTTAGTGATGTAATTTTTGGAATCTACCTAGTTCTTTCTGCAGTATCATTGAATCACAGAATCACCAGGGCTGGAAGGGCCCTTAAAGATCATCTAGCTCAACCCCACTGCACAGGCAGGGACACCTTCACTAGATCAGGTTACTCAGGGCCCCATCCAACCTGGCCTTTGACACTGCCAGCAATGGGGCAGCCACATCTTCCCTGGGCAACCTGTTCCAGCATCTCAGTATCCTCACAGGAAAGAACTGTTTCCTCATGTCTAACCTCAACCTCCCCTCTTCAAGTCTGGAACCCTTTCCCCTTGTCCTCTCACTGCGCACCTGTGTCAAAAGCCCTACCCCAGCTTTCTTGTAGCTCCCTTCAGAGATTGGAAAGCTGCTAGGAGGTCACCTGGGAGCCTCCTCTTCTCCGGGCTGAACTATCCCAACTCACTCAGCCTGTCCTCATAGGAAAGGTGCTCCAGCCCTCTGATCATTTCAGTTGCTCTCCTCCCGGCACATTCCAGGAGGTCTATGTCTTCCTTCCTTACACTGGGGACTCCAGAATTGGACACAGTACTCCAGGTGGGGTCTCCCAAGTACAGAGTATAGAGGGAGAATCACCTTTGACTGACTGAAATGATTTCTGATTAAATAGTTATATGCATCAGTATCGCAAATCTGACACCAAGATGCAACCAAAATCAAGGATGCAGTGCCTGCAGTTCTGGTCTTGTTTACTAGATGCCTTGCACATACTTCAGTTTCTCAGTCACTTACCTGAGGTGATTCGAGATCACGCATTGTAGATAACTGCATTAGGCAGTATTTTAACCAAAATATGTTCTAACACAAAACACTTAACATTCAAAAGAGTTACTTTATCAGAAAAAAAAAAAAAAAAAAAAAAAAAAAAAAAAAAAAAAAAAACAACCAAGCTGAGAAGAACTACTAAATACAAAACTCTGGAAAACTGAGCATTTGCAATTAACTGCAGTTACTTGACCATCTCAAGAACTGACATCTATGGTTTGAGATAAGCTGCTGGCACAACTTACTTGCCAATACATAAACATTTTAAAAATATATTAACAATGCAAAATTTGGAAGGTAAAGGTTAGCTAAAGCCCAGTACAGCTGCCAGGATATCAACTACTGCTTGTCCAGATCTCCCTCTAGAGCACTGCCAAGGATATGGCAAACAGCAAAGTCTCTCAGTGCTCCACAATCATTCTGCCTGGTATTCAGGGAAGAACACATCAGCCTACACTGACAGCAGAATGAGATTTATGCATAGAATTAAGAAAAAAGGCAAATATTCACAACATTGTTACCAGCAGCCTGTGTGGCTCTTCTGATCCAAAAGAAGCATTAACTTACTTTTAAGTGATGCATTTTTTTTTTAATTATGGAAAGATCACTCCAGGATCCTTTAATGCAAACATTTACACTCTGGTCATCAATTAATTGAGAGTACCAAGCCACAGAAAGGAGGGTAAAATACACTATTTTATCTGGGCTGACCTAGAGTAGAGTGACATCCTTGTTTTTGTCACCTCTCCTGAGCCTGTCACAGGCCCTAGGACAAGTCAGCATACCACAGAAAAGACATCTCTGTTCTACTTTTTTAAGCCACCTGTGCAGCAGTAGCTTCACAATTCAACTAAAGCAGCACAGCTCAAAAGTTTAAGCAGCTATTTGCTGCCTCCATTGAGGTGGACCAGATGGAAATCCCAGAACACCAGGTCTTAGCCACAAACAAACATAATTTCTTTTCAGACACAGGGTGTGCTATTTACTCAGCCGACTGCACTAACAGTAATGCAAAAGAAAAGTAGAACCACATCTGGTGCAGCCACTGCTTTGCTACTGAAATATTTTTAGGAACCAAAAGCTCTCCTGCTGAAGGCAATATCCTTAACAGCAGCACTGTTACAATTTCAAGACCCTGCAAACCTCGCTGCTACTTGTAGGAATAGATTTTGCCTCTTCAGTCAATCAAACCCACTTTAGCAAGTCCTTACTCCTAGAATTTAAGGCTTGCAGTATTCATATTAAGTTATTCTGATCTGAATTTCTTATAGTAAATTGGTACTTAAGCCATTTGCCACATTAGACAAATAAAAGCCCTTGATAATGACTATTAGATCATTCAAGGAGAAAAATGCTTCAACCTCTAAATTCAGAGCATGAGGCACACAATGCACATTCTTCCTCTCATTTCAAGTGCACAGCTGAGTTCAGAACTTTGGACACGGTAGAAGCACACCGCATAAAAACAGTGTCCATCTAGGTCCAGATTCTGTCTCTACTGAGGACACAGCTAGGGGAATAACACAAGAACAGAACACACCAATATTGATACTCCCTCCAATATGTATGTTTCTGTCTTCTCCTTCTCAGCATATTTCTAAGCCACAGTCTGCATCGTTGTATTTTTATACTAATCAATGGCTCCTATAAGCAGCTACACAAATGCTGTCCTTCCCAGCTATCCAAAGCATGCAAGTTACTATCAGTTTTCACAAAGCCACAGAGAAATCCAGACATCAGAAAATGAAGTGCTCTTGTTATTATAAAAAAATTCTAAGTAAAAAAGTTGCTTAGAAGGCCCAGAGTGACAATTAAGATAGCAAACGTATTCAGTCCTAGCATGTATGATCATACAAACCAGACAGTTCTTCAGAAGAATGCATTGCTATTTATTGAACATACTGATTAGATTTATACACAAAAGCTCTATGAAGTCACTTGTTGTAGTAGGCGTTTGTCGGGGACACGGGATGTGACGCAATAGGACCTCCCCTGCTCTGAATGACGCTTAGCTAAGGGAGGTAGATGAAGTGGAGTAGGTATATAAGCATATGCCGCGCGGTAATAAAGGCCATTTTACTGCTCATCATATTGGTGTATACGTGTAGTAATTGGTCCTCGTCGGTAATTGACCAGTTAAGACGTAGCGCATTAGAACATGTTGCATTCAGACAGCAACAGTCACCATCAGGCCTGTGTATTTCACATTTTTGTCCTAATTGCTCACTGTATCTTCATGAAAACTAATGACTTTACAAAGTGAGAGCAAATCAGTATTAGAAGGACAGTCTCCTGATTCAGCACCTCACACCCTGATCATGAAACCACAATGCATCTTTCCCACTGTAAGATCCAGCCAGCAATTCTCCCCAAATTCCTGGGAGAATTTTCACTATTTGGAAGAAAAATATGGTCACTAATTTATTTCATTCCTTCTTTTTCTTTCTTACTTGACAAGCTAGGAAAAAAACCCAATCCACAACCACCAGACAAAAACATTTCTCATCCAAAATTGTTGTGGTTTTTGCATTTAAAGCACCTGACACAGAACAGGCCAACCTAAACATGACATTTGCATTCTAGGTGTGATGTACAGCAACAGTGTAACTTATTTAAAAACTTACCTCTGTCAGGGACCCACAGGGCACACCACCATGTAGGACTCCATCCAAACCAGACAGCGTTGTGGGTAAAAAGGCTGAAGAGGGATTGATAGAGTTTGCCAGTTTCATGTCATAAGCCTACACAAAGGTAGGTAAAAAGCAAACACACACAGATCACAAACTGATTTTTTTTTTCTCTAATGGAAATAGCAAACTTCTTGCACTTCTTTCATCCATCTGGAATGACTTAACAGTTGCCAATGAGCAAACTATTCACATCTTCAGCTACAGTTCTCTCTTAGCTCATCATCCAAAGCAACGAAATTTACCTCACTCAAATGGGATGGGAGTTTATGCTCACATTCACTTGGAAGAGTGAATACTGGTACCGATGAAGAAGCACTAGCAACATACATTATCATTTTCTGTTTACCCTCTGACAGGACTTAAATCCCACAGACTGGAGGTAAAACCTGTACATTCCCTCAGGGATCAGTCCTGGGAACAGTTTTATTTAACATCTTTGTTGGTGGCATGGACAGAGGCATTGAGTGCACCCTCAGCAAGTCTGCTGACAACACCAAGCTGTGTGGTGTAGCAGACATGCTGGAGGGTAGGGATGCCATTCACAGGGACCTGGCCAGGCTGGATTGATGGGCACAAGCCAACCTCATGGGGTTTAACAAGACCAAGTGTAAGGTCCTGCCTCTGGGGCAAGGCAATACTACGTACAAATACAGTGACTGTCTGGAGAGTAGCCCTGAGGAGAGGGATTGGGAGTGCTTGTGGATGAAAAAAGCTCAACACGAGCAGGCAGTGTGCACTTGTGGCCCAGAAGGCAAACTGCATCTTGGGCTGCATCAGGAGAAGTGTAGCCAGCAGGCTGAGGGACGTAATTCTCCTCCTCTACTCTGCTCCACCAGGAGTACTGCATCCAGTTCTGGAGCGCTTATGGATGTGGACATGCTGGAACATGTCCAGAGGAGGGCCATAAGGATGATCAGAGGGCTGGAGCACCTCTCCTATGAGATCAGACTGAGAGAGTTGGGACTGTTCAGTCTGGAGAAGAGGAGGCTCCAAGATGTCCTTATTGTGGCCTTTCAGTATCTGAAGGGGGCCTACAAAAAAGCTGATCTCTGATGATCAGAAGGTTTCACTCTGTACCTCATACTGCAAAACAAATTTTCAGAGATCAGAATTCTACTGTATGTCTTATACTCTTAAATTTTGTGGCCAGTACTTCCAATGTTATATCTGGACAGACTTTTCCTGTTTATAAATCCTACTATCTAATTTATTTTTTTTACTCAAAGACATTGTCAAATCTTCTTTCATCATTCAGGATGTTACACCAGTAACTCTGACCTGAAGTGCCATTTTGAAATCCTGTGTTTGCAATCCACATCCCAAATTACACTAAATCCCATAGCAACAGAAAACCTGCAAGAAGTTATTTTCAGGACCACTTACTTTCTTGACACCAATCTTATAGTGAAATTCATGTTTTTGGCTTGTATAAAATTACTTCAAATTAGAAGCTTTTCTATATACTGGATTGCAATAGAGAACTATATCTCGCTCTACTGCAATCAGAATTCATTCCGTAAGCCTAAACATCTCATGAAGCTGTAGTAACACCTAACAGAAGTCACTGTGTAAATCTGAAGTACCTTAGAGATTTAAATTTTAAAATAAAAGCTTTATAAAATAAAGCTTTTTACCCGCTACAGTGTTAAAACCGGAATCATACTTACTGTTTGCATTTTGGGAGCACAAGCTTGGCTGACTTTACGAAGAAGCTTCTGCACATCATAGTAGTTCTGTCCTGTCACCTTCATTAGCTCCAAAACGGAAAGACATAAAAAGTCCTGAAAGATACAATCACAGAAGTGCTAGGGTTGGAAGAGTCCATAAATATTATGTAGTTCCAACCCCCCCTGCATAAGGAGGGACACCTTCACTAGATCAGGCTACTCAGGGTTCCATCCAACCTGGCCTTCAACACTGCCAGCAATGGGGCAGCCACAACTTCCTTAGGCAACCTGTTCCAGTATCCCAGCACCCTCACAGGAAAGAATTGTTTCCTCATGTCTAACCTCAACCTTCCCTCTTTAAGTCTGGAACCCTTTCCTCTTGTCCTCTCACTGCGCACCTGTGTCAAAAGCCCTAGCCCAGCTTTCTTGTAGCCCCCTTCAGAGATTGGAAAGCTGCTAGAAGGTCGCCTGGGAGCCTCCTCTTCTCCGGGCTGAACTCCCCCAGCTTGCTCAGCCTGTCTTCACAGGGAAGGTGCTCAGCCTTCCCTAATAGTTTCAATTGCTCTCCTATGGACACATTCCAGGAGGTCTATGTCTTCCTTCCTTATGCTTGGGACTCCAGAATTGGACACAGTACTCCAGGTGGGGTCTCTCAAGTGCAGAGTAGAGAGGGAGAATCATCTCCCTCAACCAACTGTTACTGCTACTTTTGCTAGAGCCCAGGACACAGCTGACTTTCTGGGCTGCCAGCGCACACTGACAGCTCCTGTTAAACTTCTGATCTACCATCACCCCCAAGTCCTTCTCCTCAGGGCTGTGTTCAGTTATTTCTCCTCCCGATCTGTATTTGTGCATAGGATTGCCATGACTCAGGTGCAGAACCTTGCATGATGATAGAACTGCTCAGAGACTTCCACCCAGAAAATAAGACTGGGGCTATTATACCTGAAAACTGTTCAAAATACATCATGTCTTTTACATTGCAGTCCTAGGACTAAATGCCCTATTTATGAAGCATACTACTGAAATACTACTGACATATATAGGGCCTCTGGGACCTATTAGGCAAGCATTCATAGGAACAACTTCAGAACATGCTGCTGAATCAATCCGTAACTGACACTAGTCATGCAATAGACATGGTTTTGCAAAGCATCCACAAATTGATGTCTTATTCCATACAAGTAGTATCTACACACTCTTGCTAAAATGAAGCACTTCCAGATTTTTCAGAAATGAAGGCAACAAGTATGTACAAGTTTAAATGCTTTAGTGAGCCATCTAACAGTTTAAAACTGTATTTTTACAAGGCAGAAGATTAGATGAAGTCTGAAACACACCCTACTTCATGGAAAATAACACTCCTAGTAAATTAAACCACAAAAAAATGAACAACAGAAAACAACACTCATGCCCCCTCCCCCAAAATACTACCCAGAAACATAAACTAACTCTTTCACCTGACAGGTAGTGATCTGACACCGACTGAGCCTTTCACATAGCTCCTGAGGCAACCTTGTTCTTCTTAGTTTCTTAGCAGCCATCCTCTCCAATCTACAAGGAAAAAAAATAACATATGTCACAGTAAGTTTTATTACCATACTGAGAGCCATTAAGTTAAACTCTATCTCCTTATATTTTACCATGTATGAGATCACACCAGTAAGAACAGAACAGCTGGCAATGTCTATAGGACAGATGTTTCTGCGACTGAAGTCAGAAGTGCTCATGCTACACTGCACTGGAAAGAAATCAGGTTCTCTTTGGATGCATAAACATGAATAGTAATGACAGCATTTAGCCCTAGAGCTTATGTACTGCTAGAATACAATACTTGGTTCTGGTGACCCAGGATTCACAACAGATGTTTGACAAAACAGGAAAGGCCTGGAAAGGTAACAACAGAAACAGTGAAGGCCTGGAAACATGTTTTAGCAACATGGCTCAAGATGGTCAAACTAGTGAAGCCCATCCAATAACATTCTATGTAGCAACTAACAAAAGCAGCACAGTTCTAGGTATTTAATTTAACCAACAAAGACCAAAGCTAAGTATATGAAGACAAAACCTACAATACAAACACTATTTTATTCTAAACATGAATAAAAATACCACTGGACCAAAGCAGCAACAACTGTTGCACATTCAGCCATCGAGCAAACTCTATTTATAATGCATCCTGCTCAATGGATGTTTCATATATTCCTTAAAACTACCTTATGCAATAGGTAACTTTCATCTGCCATGACAAATCCTTTTCCTGTCAGCCCCCAGCTATTTGCATCTGACCCACTCCTTTGTTGTCATTCTAGATTGTTGTTTACAAACCAAAGCTTCTCTGGACAGTTCAGTACAACCCAAACTCTTGCACATGTTTGAGCACGCAGTTGCTTCACACATAGTATTTAGGCAATATTCCTAGTCTTTACTTAGTCAGATCTTTAAGCAAAGCAAAAAAGTCTTTAAATAATGTGAAACTGCCATAACTTTTGCTACAACTTCTGCAGGTGCACAGGGCCTCCATATCTTCACAAAAGAGAAATCTGACCACTCCCTCCACAAAACCTTCTTCAGACAATGGGGCAAAAAATAAAACCCTATGTATGCAGAGTTCAGTGCCCTCTTTCCAGTGCCCTGTTGTTATTAATAAACTCTTCTTGCACAAACTGCACATCATGCCTCAAGCACTGGGGGAATCTCTGGGTTTGCAGAGACACCAGAAACTCCTGGGGTTTTGTGCAGCTGCAGAACAGCCTGGCCACAGCCCCTGGGAACTGCTGGCGTGACTGAGGTCAGCACAGCAGGTGCCCAAAGGAATCTCTGTGGTCCTAGTACAGGGAAGTGGAGAATCCCATACTGGTGGGGGCTGAAAGGGACCTCTGGATATTATCTAGTCTAACTGCCCTGTCAGACCAGCATCCTGGGGCAGGTTATACAGACACCTGTCTGGGCAGGTTCTGAATGTCTCCACACCCTCTCTGGGCAACCTACGTCAGGACTCTGCTACCCTCACGAGAAGAAAGCTTTTCCTTATGTTTATACGGAACCTACTGAGGTGCCCCAGTCTGAGGTCACCTGTCCTATCACTGGGCACCAATGAGTGGAACCTGGTCCTGTCCTCCAGTCACTCACTGTATATGTATTTGTTAACTCTGATCAGACAGCCCTCAGCTTCCTCCTCTCCACGCTGAAGCGGCCACCAGCTGCCTCAGTCTCTTTTTGCAGTGGAGGGAGAAGCACGAAAGAGAAAAGACTCCCAAGAGAGGGAAAGGCTTTACAGTGGGGGCACCGGCAGCGCCTGACCGTAACCCTTCGCCTGCACCGACATCCAGCGCTCCCGCCCCGGCACCTGGGGTGCGTTCTCCCACCACCCAGCCCGGGGCGAGGGCTGCTGAGGAGGCTCCCTCCTGCTTTCCCCCTCGGTCCGGCAGACAGAGCTACAGCCCAGCCCAGAGCGTGCAAGTCTACCTCCACCTGTGACGGGTAAAAGCGGCGCCCACCGCACGGACTTTTCATGGGGCCGCAGCACAGCCCCCGCCTGACGAGGGGCTCCGCTCCCGCCAATCCCGGGCCGGCGGCACACGCAAAGCACGCCGGGAGCGGCAGCGCCCTGGTAGAGAAGGCGGGAA
This sequence comes from Upupa epops, assembly GCA_013397515.1. Taxonomy (NCBI): domain Eukaryota; kingdom Metazoa; phylum Chordata; class Aves; order Bucerotiformes; family Upupidae; genus Upupa; species Upupa epops. The sequence continues at coordinate 357,170 of VZRI01000219.1, forward strand.
CGTGTGACGGGCGGGGTCGCTGTGGGGCTGCTGGTGGCTGCGGTCTGAACTCAGACTGTAAGGGGTCACAGACTCAAGAGTAATCGTGGTTGGAAAGGACGTCCCATATCACCGAGTCCAGCCATCCGTTCGGAAGGGACCCCTGGGGGATCATCTAGTCCAACCCCCTGCTAGAGCAGGAGCCCCTAGAAATGTTCATACAGGACCGTGTCCAGGCGAGTTTGGGATGTCTGCAGAGCAGGAGACTCCACACCCTGTCTGGACAGTGCTCCATCACCCTCAGTGTATTCATAGACTCATGGAATGGTTAGAAAGGACCTTAAAGATCATCCAGTNTAAGATCTCCCCAATGTCCTCTTCTCCAGGCTGCACAGCCCCAACTCTCTCAGCCTGTCCCCATAGGAGAGATGCTGCAACCTTCCACTCATCCTCATGGCCCTCCTCTGGACAAGTTCCAACAGCTCAATTTCCTTACTGTGCTGGGGGCTCCAGAACTGGATGCAGCATTCCAGATGGGGTATAAAAGCATTTCTTGCTGTTTAGATTAAACCTTCTGTGTTTGTTTGTGCCCACTAGCTGGGCACCACCAAGGAGAAGTGTCCAGTTCCATTCTCCTAACAATCACCCTTTAGATATTTATAAGCATCAATGAGGTCCTCCTCAGCCTCCCATCTAGGCTGAGCAGCCCCAGTTCCCTCAGCCTCTATGCACCAGTCAGATTCACCACCCCTTACCCCCACAAAACATCTCAGTGGCTCTGTTCTGGATTCTCTCCAGCTCATAGCTCCTTGTTCTTCTTTAGCTGGGAAACCCAGAACTGGACACACCATTCCAGATGTGGCCTCAGCAGGGCAGAACAGTGTTTGTGTGAGAGTTTGTGTGAAAACACTCCTCTGTCAGAGGGCATCAGGGTGTTACTGGGCAGGGTTTCTCTACAATCTGGAGGAGACTGAGGGGTGACTTCATAAATGTTGATCACTATGGAAAGGATGGGTGTCTGGAGGAAGTAGCCAGGTTCTGCTCAGTGGCACCCAATGATAGGACAAGAGACAATGGGTGTCAGCTGGAACACAGGATGTTCCACATCAAGATGAGAAGAAACTTCTCCCCATGAGTGTGGCAGAGAATTGGAAGGGGCTTCCTAGGAGGTTTGTGAAGTCTCCTTCTCTGGAGACATTTAAAACTCACCTGGACTGTTCCTGTGTGACTGCATCTAGAGGATCCTGCTCTGGCAGGGGAATTGTACTGGGTGATCTCTCGAGATCCCTTCCAGTCTCTTATGTTCTGTGATTCTGTGTGATTTTCAAAGCTATATTATGTTACATTAAAAAAAAAAAAACCAAAAACATCCTCTGAAAACAAAAAACAAACAACCCCACAGCCGCACCCCACCCCCCCCCAAAAAAAAAAAAAAAAAAAAAAAAAAAAAAAAAAAA
>VZRI01000219.1:358762-394098 GCA_013397515.1 Upupa epops
AAAAAAAAAAAAAAACAAAACAAGAAAAAAAAGCCACAAAAAGCACATAAAACAAAACAGGAAAATCACAGATAAGCCAACACTGGACAGAGTCCAAATTATTATCCGTTGTCAAGCACAGGCCATTATCAGTGCCCGCGCACACACAGAATCACAGAATGTTAGGGATTGGAAGGGGCCTTGAAAGATCACAACAGTGCAAATGGAGTTGAGGACCATACCTAGGCAGTTGGAGAAGGCAGGGGTGGTCAGAAAGTACAGGTGGATGCACTTTTCAGGGGATGGGGACAAGTGATACCTACTATCACTTGCCACCAAGGAGAAGAAGCTGAGTCCCTCCTCACTCCAGCCTCCTTTCAGGTAGTTGCGGACAGCAATAAGTTCTCCCCTCAGCCTCCTTTTCTCAGGGCTAAACAACCCCTGTTCCTTCAGCCTCTCCTCACAGGACAGGTGCTCCAGATCCTTTATGAGCCTATTGCTAAGAAGAGATAGGACAAGAGAAAGCAGCAATAAGTTTCACTAGATATTAGGAAAAAAAATCAGTTGAGTATTGTAACTGACTGTCCAGGGCAGTGGTGGAGTCACTATCTCTGCAGGTGTTCAAAGAACATGTAGATGTGGTGCTTCAGGACATGGTTTAGTGGGCATGGTGGTATAGGGATGACAGTTGGACTTGGTATCTGAGAGGGCTTTTCCAATCTTAATGATTCTATGATTCTATTCTATGAATGAGGGGTCAAGGGGCTGTGCACTGTTTACCACCACTCAGAAACATGAGTGCCGCCCCAGAGATGGGAGCCACCAGGCCAAGCTGTTGAGGTGTGTGCTCCAAGCATGGAAACCAAAGTGAGGCAACCTCTAGGGTTCCCTTTCACAGCCCTTCCATGCTTTAGAAATTCCTACTGTCCTTTTCACATACAGTATCTACCAAACACCAAAGTCTTCAACATGAGGAGCACTGTGCCTATGTTCCTTTGTGAGCAGAGAATATTGGAATGTTGATTCTTCAAACTGAGGGCTCATAGATGTCTGGTCAGCTGCCAGCTCTAGGGGAAATGCCTTCTGGGGCAAGCTGGGGAAGCTGCTGCCCTGTAACATGAATGAAACAGGAATTGTCAGTCATCAGACATAACTGACGTGAATTTATTCATTCCTGTAGGGAGGGTTACACTCAGATACACAGATCTAGAAGTCATTGACTCCAACCGCCTGGATTGGATCATAGAACCTAGGGCAGATCACACAGGAATGCATCCAGATTGGTCTTAAAAATCTCCAGAGAAGGAGACTCCACAACCTCTCTGGGCAGCCCGTTCCAGTGTTCTCGAAGAAGTTCTTCCTCATGTTGAGGTGGAACTTCCTGTGCTCCAACTTACACCCAGTATCCCTTGTTCTATAACAGGGTGCAAGTGAAAAGAGGTCATCTCTTTCTTCTTGACACTAAGCAATCATGGCTTTATAGACAGTGATTAAGTCCCCTCGTAACCTTCTCCTCTCCATACAGAAAAGTCCGAGGTCTCTCAATCTTTCCTCATAAGTTAGGTGCACCAGTCCCCTAATCATCCTCGTGGCCCTCCATTGAATTCTCTCAATCAGATCTCTAAGCTTTTCCAACTCTAGCTTAGAAAGCATAGAAGTTAGTGCTGTACACATGTTGTCAGCATAATCTCTAGAATTCTGGAAACTAATATAGCTGAAGAAAAAGCCAGACCAATATTACCTGGGGCTTTTACTGAACCAGGCCTGTGGCTGGGGTTTTGTCTGCACAGAAAAAAAAAAAGCTACAATGAGGCTGCAACACACAGAGCACTTCAGCCACTAGCAAAAAGAAGTATGGCAAGAAGCTGACCATCATGAAATGTCCAGCAACTATAGTATCAAACCAAGTGGAATTAGTATTTCATTCATAACTGAAAGAGAGCTGACATGCCCAAAGGAGTCCAAGTATTTCAGAAGGCTGAAAGCTTCCCATACAAAACCAGCCCAGATTCTTAGTGAGTAGCCTGCTCAACAGGGAGAGAAGAAATAAAATGCAGGAAGAGCTCCTCCTGGTGTAGCCAGCCTTTAAAAGTTGTCCTGAAAAATATAATTGAGAAAAGCTATGTAAGGGAAGGGATAGCTGTTGCTGCAGTTTAGTTTCTGTGGAAACAGAAGGGCATGACCATGATCTAGCTGTCATGGTGTAATGATTTAGGGTGAGGGTCTAAATCAGTTTGGATTGCTGCCTGTAACTCTAGCTCAACAACCAGCTCTCACTGAGAGTTCAACAGGCAAAGAAGCAACTTTGCTAAAAATCAAAAGGGTAAACCAGAAACGGTATCACAATTCATTTACAAACACTCTGAGAGAAATAGGAGACAGCTAATACATTGGGTTTTGGCCTTAGATGAGAGCTCTGGGACAAAAGAGTGTACACCAACACTCATAAACACAAAGGCATCACATATACACACACTTGCACCCCACTTTCCAGAAGAGAAGGGCAGGGCAGGAATACAGCACAAAATACACATTTGATGCTTGTGGAAAGGTTCCTTTTCCCATCCTTATGCAGACGTCAGCACCCTGTGACGTCTCCAGCATCCTTTTAGCTCCCCCTGGCTTGGGGGCTCTTCTTTAAGGCTATAGATACAGAAGAATTCCAGACTCTCTCTGTTTGCCAAAGGCTTAGGAGATCAGTACTTGTGATCTCTCTTTCTCTTTCTTAATAGAGTCTTCTCTCAGTCTCTCAGTGGCAGAATATATAGGATCTTTGCCATTCCAGTGGAGACAAAGCCAACATGGCGCTGGTCACGGGGGGGCAATGCCTGTTATGGCAAATAGGCTTTTTGAGGTCTCGTCCAAGAGCTTTCTATAGGGAGTTAATTACTTTTAATGTGAAGTTCACTTCTTCTATTTAAGAAGGTTCTTTAAACTGGCAACACTGCAGCAAGGCAGAGAAAGGCAAAGCATACAGTAACAGCAAAGCATCACAGAAGTGGAATGCTCCACCATCAAGCACCGACTGCAATAAAATAGGGAATCATGATTAGCTTACAAGGGGCAAACCAAAAGGGACAGAGTCTGATTTGAAGAGCATAGGATGTAATATGCAGCACTTAACTCTGCAAGCCTCCAGAACTGAAAAGATAATGGCAAAATTTTTCCTCTCTGGAACAGAATCCACAGAAAAATTTCTGGCTCAAACCCAAGAGAGCTTTTTGTGACCATCTTCAGGTAATAGTTTTGTGTTCTGGAACACTTGATCTCTTTTACCTAATTACTAAGACAGCATCAGTTTATTGATATTATCAGTCAGTCCTCAGGTTTGTACAGTTACCCAACTATGAATTAGCAACATTTCTCTACCCCTATGAGAGGAGAGTGTCTCCCCAAAAGAGCTTAGTCTGTGAGAACACAGAGACTGTGACTCACAAGTGTTCCAGCTATTCAGAGCAATTCCCTCCCTGATGCTTGCCGACTAGTGTCTAAGTAGTCTAATATATTCTTATTTCCTGGAGTTACCTACTTGATGCCTACCAAGTTTGCTAAACAAAATCACACCTGTGTGCTCCTGAGACTGGAAAGAGATTATAGAACAGCCCGTGCTTTCCTAGGATTAACTCCCCAGAGGGTGCTCTCACATAACAGGACCTCCAGTGAAGAATTCTCTCCACTGCTGTTTCCCCAAAGGAGACAGACATTTTCTTCAACCTCTTTGAGTTTCCTCCATCTCACAAAAGGGGATGTGGAGGACTTTGTAAGGAGGTCTGCACCTGGGTTAAAAATAATTTATCTTCCATGTTATCCACACCAGCACAGCTTTAGCAAAGCTACTTCACTTGAGACTTTCCCAGCTGCATCTGTTCCAGGAATGGGATGGAGGGAAAGGAAAAATATCTTCCTGTTCTTTCTACAGGGTGCTGAGCACAACCTTGCAGATACCACTGGCTAGAATAAACAGGTCAGGAATAAAAGACCTGTGGAAAATTATCTCATCTTCTGGCTGGTTCTCCTCCTCCTTCAGGTCTCTGAACAGGCTGTGGACAAGACAAATGCATCTCTCCAAGCAATGAACCTTTTTCTTCCCATTCAGGAAGGATTAAACCAAATTATCACAAATCCTCCTCAGATGCTAGTGAGGACCTGTCCAACCACACACATTTACACCCAGGAAAAGGATGGAAATCCTCTTTGTTTGAGGATTCAGAATCATCACCTCAAAAAACATCTCTGAAATACTCAGCAGCAAAGTATACCTTTCAAAAGAGATCATCTGTACCCCAGAGCTGTTTTACAGAAAGCAGACTGGGCACCTTTGCTGCTACTGGAGGCAGAAGGACAGACCCACCTGCACATTACAGCCTTGAAAAATTCAGCTGCTTTTGCTTTCTGCCCAAACCACAGCAAACAAAATGAGAGACCTCAGGGATTATTCCACTTTTAGCCTGTACTCATCTAAGCTGATTGCCCTCCAAGATCAGCTCACTACTTCATTTAGCTTTTTCTAGTTAAAGGGACAGCAGGAGTCACTCAAGTCTGAGCTTTTTGTATTTGAACTGGTAGAGCAGCAGCACAGTAATCCATGTGGATTTGTTGTTACCAGAGCAGATCTTTAACCATACACACTAAACCAAATTGAGCCTACAGAAACCAAATGCGACCTTTCGCCTGTGCCCTACCAGCAGCCCTTTTTTTTCACAGCCTTGAGAAACTACTGAGGTGCTGGGATTGTCCTGTCACTGGTGGCTGCAATCAGATGTAGCAGTCCTGCCACTTTTGCCAAAAACTTCTGGCAGCTTTCCCTGGGATGCTGAGTTAGCCAAGAAATAGCAAATAGCATTTAGGAGCATTGCATGAAGCAGGTAACATCTGTCTTGGGTAAATCCTCAGGTCCTCACTACAGTTTTTTTTTTGCTAAAGCATGAAAAAACTGCAGCATACCCTATTACTCAGAAACTTGAGCTATATTTAGACTTTTGTCCCATGAAGGTTCACTGTGACCAGCTATAGAAGCAAACTCAGTAGCTCAGTGGTTCCCTTTTGGTCAGCCCAGTTCTCTGGGGTCATGCACATCCAGCATGTTGCCCTGTGATCCTTCACAGCAGCCAGACTCTGTTGAGCAGCCTCAGTTACATTAGAAAAATCCAAGCACCTCGCAGTGACCAGTAGCAAAGGTGCACTGTGTCAGCAGAGTCAGACACCATGAGATTAGAACTGATGGTTTGGTTGTAGCAGTTGTAGGACATCTCTTGCTTCCAAGTACAGCCTTCAATCAGTCTGCAGAGTTTTTTAGTGAATTGATGATGGGAGCCAGTGGCCTCTACTGAGAAGGGAGCTTTGTAGCTTGGAAAACACCAGCAGAGAAAGGTAGACCCCGGACACTCATTTCTGTGCAGTTGCCCAGATGGTAGTGCCCCTGAAGACAGACCCATTAATGTACAATGTCCAACACCCCCCCACCCCCACGCCCCATTCATCTCACCAACAGAGGACCATGCTCTAAACCAGTAATGGTACCTTGGTTTTTGGAAAAGTCTTCACTTTGTGATGCTACAGTTTAATTGCTCTGATAACCCAGACCCGGAACTGAACCAAACAGCTCTTGTTTCAGACAACAGACACAAAAACCAGAAAGCAAACAAAGCCTGGAACACTTCACTCTATGAATCATTTCAGTCTGGGGCCTTTGGCTGTTGCATGTTTTTCATTCTACTTCTTTTTAAAGTGATGAATGAGATCCCTATGGCAAACACTACAAAGGAAACTGCTGCAGAAGTCCTCACCATTCTCCCCAGAAGATGTAGCTGGACTGCTTCCAAAGGTAGCTGAGTGGCATGGAAGAACAAACCATCAAACCTGAGCAGAGAAAGCAGAAGGAGGTCTCCACTCCCACAATGTTTTTGTCTTAGACCTTTTGCCTAGTCACCAAGGAATGAGACATCGTCATACTCCGCAATGCAATGTTACTCACTCTCACCACCATCTACAAGGGGCTCAGCGGTCCTAAACAAGATCAAACTAGACAGAGGGCAGAAGACATCAAATTAGTTCTATGTTTATTAATTTTTACCTCAGAGCATGATGCTTCTTACCCATTTCTCAGTACCTTGTCAAATGGTGCCATTTGGGCTGGTGCCACAGATGTGATCACATTATTCTCACCCTGTGTTGACTACTCATAACAGATTGATTTTACAGAGTCATAGCTAATTTTTAAATCACTACATCAAATTATATGAAATGAACCATGCAGCAAAGTAAGCACTTACTTAATTGAAGGAAAACAGGACTTGGGTACAGCAAGAAACTGAATGCATGATGAGCTGTTTTGCTGAACCAGGGTCCTATTAGTTGTGCGATAACTTTTGTTTCAGTTCTTTTATGGATATAAGCTTATAAATCTTCAGGAGCGTCCAATCCAGGCACTGAAGGCACTGTTTCTCAAGCCTTCAGGCATTTTCTCACCAAGAAGGCATGGGCATGAAATGCGAATGTCCACAGCCTTGCAGAACAAAGTGCACCATAAAGAAAGGTGCCTCTGAGCTGAAAGAAGATGGAGCCTGTTCTGGTTTTAGGGTTAAAGGTGGAGCCCTCACAGGGCAGATTCTTTTTAATAGGAAAATTTTAGAATAAGAGAGATCAAGTGACTGGAATAAAATGCTATACCTTTAATAGGGGCAAGTAAGAGGGATAAAGAGAGGGTGGGGGTAACTGGCGCAGCGGGCGCAGCCCCAGAGCTACTTGGGCCAGAGGGAAGATTTCAGTCCTGGAGCAGAGCCCAGAGTTAAAACCAAAGTGAAAACAGAGTCAGGGCATTCAGGCAGCCCAGGCTGTGAGATTGAAATGCAGCACTGAAATGAAAATATGCAGGAACTTGAAAACATTACATCCGATGGCATCTGGCCTCCACTGTCCACCCCTCCTTCTTCCCAGAATTCCCTTCATGCTCCCACCTCATGCACAGTGTCTGTGTTCCCTTAAAACCTTCCCCACAGCAACCTCCCCACTCACGTATTGGTGGCTGCTAAATCACTCCAGGTGAAATAAGAGGGAAAATGGGATAGAGAATAAATGCTAACCTAGCACAGAGCCATCCTGCCTTCATCGTTGATTTTCATCATAGCTGTGCTGTCATGTCATCAGCAGGGACAGGTATAACCTGAGCTGTGTCACTCAAAAGCCTTATGGTACGAAAAGCTTAACTGGCTCTCATTCAGATTCCCCTGGGAGCTGCGTGTTTCCATCACCTCTCAGCAGGGCCTCACCATCTCTTGTACAAAGGCCAAATGACTGAGCAGCCTCTCATTTGTGCTGGCTTGATTTTAGTGTTTCCAGCTTGAAAGACTTTCAGCCCCAGGAGTGCACAGCATCCATACTTCTAACTGGAGGCATCTGGAGAAAATCAGGGTAGAGGTGTCTCAAACTGGTACATCTTGAGTCCTTCTAAATCAGTGGTCACTTTTCAGATATCTGAGTTTGAATTATAAGATCAGGGATGCAGACACATCATCAGGGCAGGAAAATGGGCAGATGAGCATGAGAGTTGTTTGTCTTAACTCTCAATGTTGTATTTAAAACAAATAGTCTTTAAATGTATCACCCAATTTCCTTCTGACAGTGGTGAAGATCCAGGATAAAGTCAGTGAAGTGAGTAGTGGCACAAAGAACACTCAGGTTTTGGGGTAATAAAAATATGGACCCTAAACACACAGTTTTGACTTTTTCTTTCTCTCCGCCTTGTATCTGAAAAAAAAAAAAGCAGCTGAGCTGAATGAATGTCAGATGTGAAGAAAACCTCTGAGCTTTCAATTTCCTATTTGAAAGCAGGACTAGAATTGAAAAAAGCAGAAGAGGTCAGGAATGAGGTACAGTGAGGGTAAAAAAGTATCAGGCACACTCCTATAGCAGGAATAATTGTTGCAATCAGCTGTGTGTGAAGAGATGCTGAGGGAGAAAGGCCAGAAATAACAAAAGATTTTAGAGGCTGAGGGAGGGCTCCTGTTATTTGTACAAGATCTATGCTTGCTTCAGTGTGAGGTTCTGTAGCTATAACTCTAGGAGCCTGGCATCTGCCACCCCAAAACCACAGTCTCTCACCTAAACCACAGAGCAAGTGCATATGCCCTGTTTTGCTGTCTGGGAGAAGGCAGAAGAACAATTCTGAAGCCACTCCAAAAGCCAAGATCTCTGTCTCTGTCCCAGAGTGGCCAGGAAGGGCAGATGTTTGGGTTCTGTTGGATTAAGCTTTTGGCTGGAGATTAAGCTTCATTGTGGGTTAGCTGCGGATCTTAACTGGATAGCTTCCCTTCCTATCTGCCAGAAACGCCTAAAGTAACGCACTGGCTCTTTTCATGCAGTCTGTCAACAACCACAGTCACTGCATAACATTGAAACTATATATTTTTAAAGAAATGAAAAAAAACCCACTTGGGTTAGGCACAAATTCCCTCAGTCTCTCCTCCCCACTTCTAACCCCCTGCTCACCAGTGCCTCCATTCCTCCTTGTGCTAAAAATGTGGAGAAAAAGAGAAATTGCTGCTGTCAGTTCAGACACAAAACTGGATCCTGAGGGAATCTAAGAAGAGCAAGACATTGTTCATACACACCAAGGCAGAAGAACCGATGGCTTGAGTACAAGGAAATGTATTATTGCTGTGCTTCTGAATAACCGCGCTGCAGCCGTTCCCCTCAGAAACTCAGGTACTCACAAGCCTGAAAAATATTAGATCCAGACGCAAACGTCACGGCCAAGTGTGATGATTCTATCTCATTTGCTGACTCATCTAGCTCTGAGAATTAATGCAGAGCCTCTGTTCCTGCAGGACATGTCACAGGGATGTCCTGACACCCCTCCCTGGTTCCCTGAGGCTGGCTACTGTGGTTCTGCTGAGCTCTGAGAAGGCTGCAGGTGAGATGCCAGGGGAGCACATTCTGACAGACATCCTAAACCACAGAGCATTTTTTCACTGCTAACTGTACTCCTCTACAAGGGTCCTACAGCATATGGCAGCTCCTCACAGGGTGAAGAGAGAAACTGGAGTTATCTGCAACACCTGTTTAAAGGCTCTTGAATATATTCACAGCTTCTCCTGTGATCACCACTTTATCTAACCATACTTTTGACATTTCCACCACACAAGCACTCCTGGTGTTTACCATCTCTGTCATCTTTACACTCTGTGTATGAGAATGGCAGAACATGGTGCAGCAGTTTATGTGTGGCGCCCAGGCACTCTGCAAAGCCAAATCAATGGCCTGTACAGTCTGCAGACTTTGGAGGGCGCTTGCTAAAACCAGCTCCTTTCTCCCGGGCAGATTTCAGCATTTCAGGTAAATCCTGGTTTCCTTGGTTAATGTTTGCTCCTTCCTTAGGAAAACCCTCATGGAAATTTAAAGAAGCTTTGTCTGAGGTAGGATTTAGTAGTAAGTGAGGTCTTCCCCTTGGTTCTTACCCTTTGCTGTTCCTTATTTCACCACCCAGGGAGTGTAAAACAGGCTCTTTGCAATGGCCTGTAGCGTTTTACGCTGATAGGTGCTGTGAGGGACTGCATGAGCAACACATGGGATATCAGAGGAGTTAACACAGGCTAAGGATGTTACCTTTACCTTCCTTACAGGAACTGGTGTTCTTCCCATATCTGTGCTGCTCTGCACAGGCACTCCCTGTTTGGATGGTCTAGCTTCATCCCCGCTGGAGCCTTGGGAGAGTTAGGACTGGATTTTAGAGGGACTGATGTCAAGGTTTGGACTCCTGAGTCTCAATCCTTCAGGATACAAAGCAGGTAAAATAATGGTCATGCAGGGCTGGGAGAGGGAGGAGGCAGCTTCTTTGTGAAACCTCATTAAAACTTGGATCACCTTTGGTTTTGTCAGCGTGAACAGCACAGACCCCATGAGGGCTTTTGTGACACCTTTGGATGTGATTCTCTCCCTTGCAAGGACTTCTGTGCTAGCCAGCTGCTGCTTGCCTTGGCCAAGGTATCTCCACTTCACAGACACCGTCCCATTATGAAATGCCTGTTTCTGCCCACCTGCACAGAGGCAGAGAGCTTTTCCTCAAGTGAATAATCATTTCACAGACCCATGAGCAGTTGCTACTCCTCTGCTCAGGCTCAGCCCTGATACTTAGGCTGCAAGGTGTGGTAGCACTGAGCGCTATTACGATAATAAAAGCCATCTCTGATAGGGCTGTAGGTGAAACCTCTCCTGGGAGCAGCATTTCCTGCTGACTCCATACAGAAGCCTTGGCAGAACACACAGTGCTTTACAGATATTTTTTTGCTGTAAACAGAAAAAACCCTCCTGCAGAGCTGCAGGGCCAGCCCCCTTAAGCCCTTGACCACAGTGTGTAATCTCCCTGGAGACCCAATGTACGTGAAGAAGTTTAATCTTCTTGAAGCATCTGCTGTCTCAGTTGTGCTAAAATGTGACTGGGATGCAACTGTCAAATCCAGACAGAATCCTTTACATGAAAAACCACAACCCAACATGAAATGAGCCCCTGCACACAAAAGGGTCTGTCTATACTGCTTCAAGGGTGGTTTTACCATGGCTGCAGCCTGGGAGGTTTCTGTGGCATCCAACAGCCATTTCACCTGCTTTTGTGTGCTGGGAAAGCAATAGCACACAACAGATGGGAAACGGAGTGGTGATTCAGGAGGTCTCTGCAAGGCATCACATATAAACCCTTCACCCTCTGGGACCCGTGTGGTGTGTGAGCTGTGCCAGGGAAGCCCAAAAGCACTTTTCTGCTCACAAAGGGGGAAAAGTTCAGCTGGAGAAGTCGGTGAGGAGGGCTGGGAGCACTGCTCGGCAAATGGATCTGTCTGGCAGATCAGCTGCCCATTGGGGTGAAAGGGAAAGAGAGGGGTCTGTTATTGCACAAGGGAGAGGGAACCTGCTGATTTTCTAATGGCTTTATACATTTGTTTGAGCCAGCTGGAGGACTTGGTCTCTGCTCTGAAGATGTATGTGCAGAGACAAAGGGACAGGAAAAAGTGAGAAATGAAATGCAGAACCAACAAAGGCCGTGAACGCCAAGGACGCTCTGATCTGCTCTTTTCTTTTGCTGCATGTTTTTACAACACTGTAAACTCAGCTACTTGACATCTGCCCTGCTCTTGCTCTCAGTCTCCCTTTGCTCTCCCTTTAACACTGCTGTCCTCATTTTCCCTTTTGCCCATATGACCCTTGCACGATGCAGAGATTAGTATCTCTCTCATAAATATGTGAAATAGATACGCGGAGGATTCCATGTGCTGGGGTTTGTAGGGCTGGTGAGACAGACTGGCTTGGGGAGAAGGGTATGTTCTAGCAGGTCAGCTGGAGAAAACATGTTGTGTACAGGATGAGTAATGGGAAACAGGCATATGGAACACCAGCACCAGCCCAGCAGGGAGACCTCATGGCATGGGGACAAGATGGTAAGACGTAAGGACAGGCAAATAAGGAAGAGCAAAGGAGAAATCTGAAGGTGTCTCTGTCGCTCCCCTTTGTAATACAGAAAGGACAAGAGCCATGAATATGAGAAGTAAAAGGGATGCAGAACTGTGGCAGTTGTGGCTGCCAGTAACTCATTGGGGAATAGGCGCTAGAGGAGCCAAGAAAATTGCAGATGTGGAGAGATGGTAGCAAGACCAAGAGAGAGGCAGAGGTCTGAGAGGTAAGAAGGAGATGGCAGTAAAATCTGTGTAACTGGATGGAGGCCCCTGGGGTGGGGAATGCAACTGAGCTGAGCAGGGATTCCTGAGAAAGAGAGACTCAACAGAGAGACTATGAGGCAACAACAGATAGCTGGACATGATAGTGCTGTGGAAACCCAGCCAAGGAAAAGCTGTCAAGTGTTGAGGATTAAGTCACCAGATCCAACCAAACCAGGAAGTTGAGACAAACACTGAAGGTCTAACAGCAATAACACCTTACCAGGAGGTGCTGGTGAGGTGGAGAGGAAGGACAGGACTGAGGTGATGGAAGATAAAGCAGAGACATGGGGTTCATTGGACTATGCCTGGCAGCAGCCAAGGCCAGGCTTCAAGCTGACTTTGCAGGGAGCTTAAGATCACAGGCAGCCTTGCTGAGACACCACTTTCACCACCAGTATCATGCTGGGTGCATAGCTGGTACTTGCTCAGAGACTGGTGTCCAGAATAAGTGAAGTCTGTGCTGGCAGTTGGACATATTCGTGCTGCTTTCAGCAGTCACCAGCACAAAGCCCCGTACCCCATATGGCAGGGCCAGGCTGCCTCTGCTGCAAAGTGAGGGGCAGCTGCACTTGGTCACCACGTTTGTCAGCCAAGATACAGTTATAATTGCCATCTCAGCTTCAGTCAGGCTCTGCTGAAGAGCCAGGTGACTGTCCAATAACATTAAAACTCTGTTTTGCTAGAGCACACCAGCATCTGGCTGATGTGGACACCCCTGTGTCATCTAGGGATGTGCTTCTAGAATCCCACCACTGGCATGCTTTGTTTATCAACAGGGATTTGCCTTCCTGGAAGACAGGATGGAAAAGGGCAACAGAGATACCTTCAGGAGTGGAACAGAGATGGAATGTTTATTCTTAAAGACTTCAAACAGATACCCACTGAATGCCAGGGAGAGTGACCCCAGACACCTTTTGCTGAACTGCAATGTAATGTAGCTTGGTGTGGACGTTAGAGCAAAGTATTTGCAAACCTGCTGCCGTACTGGTGTCTGAAGGCAAGATGTCATTTCTTCTTCCCTTCTAAGCACTGATGCAGCTGTCGGGAGCATTAATGGAAGCTATGGCTCATCACCAGCCGGCCCATTTGTGTTTGCCAAAGGTGGGGTTAAGACAGGAGGCCTGGGGATGGACTTGCAGGGGTGGTAACGCATAGAATGACACAGGTTACCCAAGAGGCTGATGGGGAAACAGGAGCAATAGCTCTGGTTATCAGATGAGCGGTCCGACAACGGGAACAGCGACACAGATAAGCTCTGCAGTAACTGCAACAACACGAGCTGATAAGAGCAGATGGTCACCTCAGTTTAGCCTCTAACATGGCTTGTTGCCCCTAGCAATATTTACCCAAAAGTGTTCTGCTGATGGAGATGGGATTACACAGCAAACAGAGGGATATCAACCCTATTTCATACAAGATATAGGCATGCCACCTTCCTGTTCCAGCTTCTACTTGGGCAGACGGAGCAATCCGATGTTGTTCAAAATCATTCCTGGGACAGCTTCAGATGGTAGGAGCTGAGTAGCACTTTCCCAGCTCCCCAGCTTCCTCAGAACTTTATTAAGTCATTCTTTAAATCCAGAAACTTGGTGAACAAGTTAACTGTCAAGCTCCCTTTCCCAGGTTTGGACAACAAAGGATGTTTTCTATCAGGACATTTTCACGAGCTCCAGATCAGGGCTATTTGGGATTAATCCTGACCTACTTAAAGACGCCAAGTGAGAATTATTTCACTAGTTTGTGAAAAGCACTTAGAGATCTTTCAGGGAAAGCTGAAAAGGAAGTGGTATTATTTTCATCTCCAAAACACCAGGGGAAGAACCATAATGGAGCAGCAATGTAAGGTACCTTGCAAAGGGGGTTAACAACATTAACGACAAAATTCTGCCCTGGAAAGTGAAACCACCAGAGATCTGCAAACATCGTGTGTACCTCAGCTCTGCAAACACTGTGTGTACCCAGCTCACGTTCTGTCATATTGTCTCAACTGCACGTTCACTTATTTTTATTAAAGAGCAAATTGTTTGCATTTCCCTCTCATTCCTCTTCATTGTAGCACTGGAGCAAGCCAGCTCATCACACAGTGCTGCCAACAGCATCACCACATACTGCAGGGTCTTTAGTTTCTAAATTGACCAAAGCATAAACACAAATGCCAGGCGTTTGGGATTGCCAGTGAAAAATGGCCATTTTCTGAGACACCAGGGAAGGCCATTCACATCACAACATCCACTGGCTACAAAGGGAGGAGGGAGCTGCCCAGAGATGGTCTGACACTCTCAGAACATAAAACCTGCCAGTTCACTTTAGACCTGCAAGAGAGAACATGAAAGAGCTGCTTCCGACCTGTCCGGCTCGTGAATATTTGCAAATGGGGATGTCTGGTGCCTCCCCAGCCCCTCTCTAGGACTTCTGTCAGGACACCATTTTATCTTTGGCATCTGTGCTAGATGCCCAGGGGCCAAAAGCAGAGCAGGTACTGGAGCATCACTTCTGTAACTTCTCTCTTGCTTGCAAAGCAGTGAATTGGGTGGCCAAAGCCCTGATGGAGCAAACCCTGGCTGCTCTAGAAGAACTAAGCCATTACACGTGGTATAAATTTACTGCCGTGCCGGCAGATGTCTTACTAATAACAAGCCTGAAGCCTAGATCCTTGCAGCTCTTAAAAGTTCCTTACCCAAGCAGAATCCCAGGGGCTGGAAAACACCTCTGGAGATCATCTAGTCCAAGCCCCCTCTACAGTAGGATCCTCTAGAAGACACTGCACAGAAACGTGTCCAGATGTTTTATGTCTCTAGAGTTGGAGACTTCACAGATTCTCTGGGCAGCCTGTCCGATGCTCTGTTACCCTCACCCTAAGTTCTTCCTTAGATTGAACTTCTTATTGCAGGACCAACCTTTTATCTTAAAACCTTGTGTGATGCTGAAGCCCCCAGGCAGTAGCAATGTGAGAGGTGTAAGGGGGGGAAAGTCTTTCAGTCTGGCACAGGACACTGAGGGCAGTAAGGGCACACAGGTGCAAGCAGGGGCCACATGGACAACACTTCCGAGGTCTCACCAGCTCTGTGACCCTACCCAGTCATTAGCTGTCAAAGCAACTGGGTGAGGGGATGAACGGCAGACACAGCTTGTGATTAACAGGGGCTGCAGCAGGAGTACTTCTTCAACAAGAGAGGGATCGCAGAAGGGTTTGGTAACTGCTGATGTGCAGGAAGCAAGGAGCAGACAACAGTCTTCTCATGGGGTTCAGCTGCAATTGGCAGGCAGAGGAACTGGGGCAATTAACTTGGGTCTGGAAGCTTCCCCTTTGAATATCGTGTATTCTGCATGTGTTCATGGCCCAGGATAAATGAAAATAGAAAAACATTTGGTTTCAGTTCATATTTAGTGGTGGCCCACATTTGTTCACAGCACAGAAAGGGCAAGAAGTTCCTGTGAAGAAAACCCCTTCCTTTCAGTGCAGGTTTCAGAAAACCCATCATCAGCAGAGCAACACTGCTGCAGCTGGGAGGACCTCAGTCACCCAGTGCCTAGTTCTCAAAGCAGTCAAAGCCTGCAGCCTTCCATTTTTATTTTTTATAGTCAGAGGACTAGTGAAGCAAAAATCTTGATTGGATTATTCTGCTTTAATTACAAATTGCACTCAGACCAAAGGCACAACAGCACCTGGTACACACGTACACGCTCTTCATTATAACACCAAAGGTCAAAACTTCGCCTGCTCCTGCTACGAATCAGTTGTTTCCCTCTGGCAAGATCTTTGGAGGATGAACGGATGCCACAGTTAACAATTCAACTGCCTCTTGTGTGCAGGACACCAGACTCTGTATTTCATCACAGATTTTGAGATTCCTACTAGGAAGTACAACAGAGAAGCAAGAGAAGGGAGGCAAAGTGGAACCCCAGGGTAATTCAGATCCATATCCCCCCACCCCCTAGCAAAGAAGAGCAGCAATAGACCACTCTCCCAGCTGCAGTTAGGACAACGTAGATAAATCACAAGGGTTTTTTTTATTGCTGGTGAACTCAAAACAGGCAACTTTAATCTACTGAGGAAGATACACATACAAACAAACATTAGGCCTTGTGCGTTTTTGAATTCTTCACATGAATGTCTCTGCAACTTCAGTCCAGCTCCTGAGCTTTCGCCGAGCTGCCACCAAGACTCCAGGAACATGCTCTGGGCACTTCTGCAAGATGTTACAAGAAGCATCACATTTAAGAAGGGAGGTTTTGCAGAAAAGACAATGTTCTGGCTGCAGCCACGTTGCTCAGAAGGAAGTCCAGCTCCTGCATTAGGTACACGGTGCTGTGTGTAATTACTTGAATTGGTTTAAGAATTTACTGGGTCCCTTTCTGTTTCTGGTGTGCAAGCTGCAAGTAAAGTGCACTTCTGGGTGTAAATTACCACTCTATGAGACACAACAGCTGAGTGGACAGCAGACTACAGAACCTGTTACAATGGCACAAGCAATGCAGCTAACGGAGTAAGAGCCTAGATGCTGCTGTGAAACTCCTCATAGTTTGAGCTTCTAAATATTACATCACTGAGCAGAAGTAGCATCATTTAGCGGGGACATTCTAAAGACAAGACACAGGACTGCTCCTGTGCACCAGTTCAGCTCTGCAGACAGCCGCTCTTCCTTCCCCCAGTGTCCCAGCTGCAGCTGGGAATCGCCAAACCATTTTGCTAACTCCTTTTAGCCTTCTTAAGAGTTTTGTAACAGCTAAGGGGAAATCAAGGATCCCAGGGATGTTTCTATGAAGCTGAGGGTTTCAGACTATGCAGGAGTGGTGTAGGAGGCAGCATGACACCACACTGAAGCTGTGAGATGGATGTGAGAGGATGCTATGTTTAGTGACCCTGACAGAGCCAGGGACAAAATGGGGAGGCCCAAAGTCTCACCTGCACCTGGGTCAAATAATACATTACATTATCCCCCACACAGTTCTCACCTTCTTTCCCCCCAGTGTACAGTGTCCAGTGACTGTCCAGCCTAGGTCTACAATGCTGAGACCATCAGGGCTGATAAACTACCCTGTGACTTTGTAATACTGGCATCACAGCATGAAAAAAACCCCACATCAGTGTGTGCTGTCTTTTAATTTAATTTAATGAGCTCTGAAAAGAGAGCTTTAAATACCCTGGGTACTTCAGGAGATACTGCACAGCCTAGGAGAGGTCTGATTAATCCCTAGCCACCAGTGTTTTCACGTGTCCATTGCCACCAACAGATACCACGTGGTAAGGGGGAGGAATAAAGTAATTGCACTCTATGTGCTAGGAAAAGGATTAACACTGAACCGACAAACCACTCCCCTTACAGGCCATGGGACACTTTTCCCCTCAGTAATGGGAGACCTCAAAGCAAGGAGCAGATTCACAGCTGAACGCTCCCTCTGAGAGACACAAGACCCACACAGAACTAGCCCAACCCTTTCCAGTACAAGAATGGAATCCTACAATACATTTGCACTTCACGCCACACTCATCCCTGGTACAGCTCTGTTGACTGTGGTGGAAGAAGACCTAAATTTAACCTGGCTTTGTGGGGGAAGCTAAGAGCAAACCTTCTCCATATACCAGTTACAAGTGAGAAATATCTGAGAGCTGCAAGTCAGGACTTGACAAAGCAAATTACAAACCTGTGGCTTTCCCTTCCAGTGCTACTCCTCACTAAGTCCCCAACAGGTTAAGTTTCAAATGCCCCAGCGCAGGTCCTTCTACAGTGAAATAACATTGCTCCCTCCCACTCCCTCTCTCTGCTGCTGCTCTCACTCCCCAGTCAGGCATGGCATGAAAAAGTGCTCTTCAGACAGGGCTTCTGTTTGTATGAATGTCTCAGGCAGCTGGTCTTGTCTCTTGCTGCCTCCAATTACTGTCATGACAATATGGTTTTGGTTATTTAAAGCAGAATTTGGGGGAAAAAAAAGCAAATCCTCTTGATTCACTGAGGAGAAATCTAACCAGAACTAAGCCAAGACCTGCCAGTGCTGAAGGGAAGTGTGTCAGTGCCAGAAGACCAAATGCTATATACCTTGCCAGCCACATGAAGGTTCTGACCTTCAAACACAATGGGCTGCAGCCAGACCAAGTCATCCACATCACCAGAAACAGAGGAGTCCCTGGGGAGGCAGGCAGAAAACTCTTGCGATCTCTATAGTCTCTACAAGATTTGCATGGCTGAGGTGGGAGCTAGAATCTGCAACAGACCCTTAGGCAAGCTCTGCTTTAGGGAACACAGGAGATGGGAAGACTTTTCCTATTTCTTGCTCCTTTTGCCAAGATTGATTGCACAGGTAACGGTAAAATTCACTCGGCAAAAAAGGCCTTTATAAAAAAAAAAGGGAAAAAATGTCTAGTGAGGATCAGGACTGAGATTCCAAAAAGTACAAGATCTGTATAAATTCAGCAAGATGTCCAGCACCAGAATATTCCATGGTGCAACAAAGAACCTGGGGGAAAAGGCCAACGGGACCTCACGAGGGGAACACCATCTACCTCCCCAGCAGACCGCAAGTCTTAGGTTATTCTCAACAGCAGATGGATTTTCCTTGTTCCTGCAGCATCTCAGGTCCCATGGGAGGTATTGGTTGCAAGCAAGCACCTGAATATTGCCTAATGGAGTAAGCCAATCACTACCTTAGCTGGCATGTCCGTGCCCATCCACTCACTTGATTTTTGGATGCGTTTCCACCATCAGGTTTCTTTTCCTTCTTTCTCCACAAAAAAAAGTGTAAGCAAAAGGACTGCTTTCCTCTGTAATAAGTTAAAATCAGAAATGACCTAACTAACAAGTAACTGATCTTGGTCCTTGGAGCCCAAAGAGTAAAATCCATAGAAAATCCATTGGTTCCATGTTTTTCTGGTATATTCCATGCACACCCCCATTAGAAAAATGGGGTTTATGAATCTTATCATACAGCAAGGAGCAATACCTAGAGCCAGTGCTGACAGTCTGCAGTAGAAGTCTGGACTCTCATAGATTGCCAAATGTGTTTCCGAGTCACTGCTCAATCAGTCTTCACATGGCCATTGGCCAAGGCAATGGGGGTAGTGGGGGCCCCCGGCTCCGCAGTCTCATCAAATCGCAAGCGCAGGGTGTTTCTGATCACCAGCTGCTCCATGATGATAGACGCACAGAACCACGGGATGGCATACTCCAGGGTGATGAGGCCCATGAAGTCAAAATCAAACTGGGAATAGTCCCACGGGCAGGCATTGAACTGGCGCAGGATGAGGCCGGTGGTGAACTCCCAGAGGTATGTCCAGAGTGTGTAAATGAAGCAGCGCACTAAAATGTTACACTTGTCTTTGAGATACAGGTACATCTTCTCCACAATGAGGATGGAGGTGCCATAGATGAAGAGCGCCCAGACGCTGGTAACACCTGGGAACTTCCAGTTAAAGTTGACCACAAACTCCCAAGCGGCTGTGAACATCACCTCACAGAAATAGCCATGAATGGCGTAGAGGTACCATCGGGAAAAGGCGGTCAGAGGTTCTGCCGCAGCCATTCTTCTGCACACAGCCCCGCAGGCACTCTGAAACTGAGAGAGAGAAACAGAGAGAGAAAGAAAGAGAGAGAGTGGAGTCAGCAAGGATGTCCCAAGTTCTCATTGCCCAGGTGGCAACACACAAACTTGTATTATTCACAAACCCAAGACAGAAATGAACTTACATCATCTCAGTTTTACCACAGCCCATCTTAAGTCCTGGGCAAAGGTGGTACTTTACCAGGTTTCTGAGAAGAACAGGACTAAGACAGCATAAGACTCTGAGTGCTGGGATGCAGCTGGTACCGCACTGGTGATAGGCAGTGGACTGACTGGTCCAAGAGCCAGGGCTGAGGCCACTGGTTGCACGTCAACAGAAAGATAAAGTGATCTAGGAAGGAACACACAGCTCTGTTGCCTACTTTTCTGATTCTAATAGATGAGATGAACACAGCATGGAAAACCTGGGCTTCTCCAGCTGTCACCAGTGTCTGCACACAAATGTTACTGTATTAAAAAACTGAGCACTGATGGGGCCTACAGACAGGAAACTGGGAAAGAAAGGTTTTACTCTTTCAGATAACAGACTCTGCACCCATGAGTTCAGCTGAACTCTCATTTCTTCTGTTAAAAGAAGCCATGCTTTGGAGAATGATTTTCTTGTAATGTCAGACTGCTTGATACCAGGTCAAGACGCACAACAGAACCACTGAAACCCATTCAGACTTGGCAAAATACAAATGAAAAGAATAAGAAGACAACAGCCGAGCATAAAGAGGTGGTCGGTCAGTCCAGCAGGAAATTGGACTAAACTTCAACTGTATCTACAGAAAAAACCTTGCTGAAAACGTTCTGAATGGTCACAGTCTGCTTTGTTTTTTACACTATCTGTAGAGGTTTACAGGTCCCAAGTATTGCTCTACCATGCTACATTCTGGGAGACAAAGACTTCCAGAGATGCGGAGGCTGGCCTGAGAGGTCACAGCCATTGCCAGGGAAGGCACTGAGGAAGCACAGAAGGTCAGTCTCCAGGAAAGAAAAGGATGGCAACATTTTTACTGAGTGAAGGAGCCGTATGGATTTCTCTCCTCTCAATACCCCTTTCCAAGCTTCTCACCTTGCAGTTTTTAGTCCCTGTACTTCTTTTTACAGCTTTAGGTGAAATTTTTGTGACCCGTTAGCTGGGAACATCCAGTAGCATGCTGCACTACCTGTAAGGTTTTCTTTGAAACTCTGAAAACTTCTTCACAAAAGTTTAATCAAATGAGCAGAAGGTCCTTTCAGACCCTCTCTTCTTGCTCCAGTCAGTCCCTCAGCCAGTTTTTTTTCCATTGCTTTACACCTGCTCAGCAATGCCAAAGCCTCACAGAAACCTACAGGCATGTCATGGTCTATCCCGCACCATTTTCTCAGCACAGTGACGATTTCCTTTCCTGGTTCTATACCACGTGCTCCATCGTTACCTATTTGTTCTCCACTTCCTTATAAACACATTTCTTTTACTAAACACCTTAAAGAATAGCCAGTCACTAGTAACTGAACTTAGCTCTGGGGCAAAGTCTAGAGTACAAGTTAACCCACTGCAAAGACCACCACTCCCTTCCTTTGAATCCTGAGCCACTCACCACAAGTGCCAGGAGCCACACAATCAGGAGTCATAGTTGATTAAGTTCTTGAGCACTGCCTCATTATTTTTTGAACAAACTTCTCCTTTGCAGTGGCTTTCTGCTCGTTTCCCTGCTACCAAGCCAAACTGTGCTTCAAAAAGGTACCGAGATTGTCTCTGCTCCAGCAGATCTGGACTCACAGCCTCTGAATAGGTATAAGAATTCATGAAGACACTGTGAATTAAGTCTAATATTCTAATAAAAAAAATCAAACATAAACCAAACTCCTTCATGAGGCAACTCCCCTGGTTAGCAATAGCCTGACACCATACATTCTGTCAGCTAGTTGGTTCACCTCAGGTGAACCTGAACTACTACCACTGGAAGTTCCTTATTCTTAGTACCCAGTTGTTTCTGCCAGTTAAAATATGAATTTGTAAAATAACACTGTCCTGTTCTAAGTATTTACTAGTAATGAGAGTTAGAACATACACATTCGTAGTTCTAAGAAATGTCTCGGATACTTCTAGAACCCCATGTTACACATCAGTAGTACTTTTAATATGGAAGAGTAAACACAGAGAAGATGCCTGTGCAGTGGGATACTTCAGACCCACCAAACACCACAACTCTGAGCAGCAGATGATTCTAGAGAACCTGCTACTGCCCGACTGTAAGCTCTACTCTTTACAATATTTTCCTTGCTCAGACCCTGCTCACCCAAACAGAACTTAAGTAACCCTTTTTCCTGACTTCTTAACTTTTCTCATTGGCTCACCGCTGTTAACTACACTGTGCTATCCCTTCAGACTGGGAGAAGCAGATGTGCATCTGGCTTTCTGCTTTAACAAAAAGGGAAGTAGATGCAAAGACGCACTGCTGAAAACTGGCAGACAGTTGTGGATGACCCCTTTCTAAATACATTTTTTCCCTCTTACTCTGCACACTCCCTGTGAGCGCACACCACAGGATTGTACCTTTGCAACCACAGGCAACATTCCGCAACATGTTTGGTAGCCCAAGCCAACCGCATCCTGGGCTGCATCAAGAGCAGTATGACCACCACGCTGAGGAAGGTGATATTCCCCCTCTATTCTGCTCTCGTGAGACCCCCAATCTGCAGTACTGCATCCACTTCTGGAGCCGCCAACACAGGAAGGAGATTGAGCTGTTGGAACATGTCCAGAGGAGGGCCATGAGGATGAGTGGAGGGCTGGAGCACCTCTCCTATGGGGACAGGCTGAGAGAGCTGGGGCTGTTCAGCCTGCAGGAGACTCTGTGGAGATCTTAGAGAGGCCTCTCAGTCCCTGAAGGGGGCTACAGGAAAGCTGGGGAGTGGCTGTTTCCAAGGCTTGGAGATAACAGTTTCAAGCTGGAAGAGCGGAGGTCTAGTCTGGAAGTCAGAAGGAGGTTCTTCACCATGAGGGTGCTGAGACACTGGCACAGGTTGCCCGGGGAGGTTGTGGCTGCCTCCTCCCTGGAAGTGTTCAAGGCCAGATTGGATGGGCCCTTGAGCAACCTGGTCTAGTGGGAGGTGTCCCAACTCATGGCAGGGGGGTTGGAACTGGATGATCTTTACGGTCCCTTCCAACCTGAACCATTCTAGGAATCTATGTGCCTTCCCCATTCTCATATATGTCTTGCACAAACCATTACGACAGAACACAGCTTCTGGAATTAACCCCAAGACATTAGTTCATCAGTGTTTAAAGATTTATGTGGTAGTGTCTTAGCTATTCTTCTGTGCTGAAGTCATAATTTTGAGCAATACTGAGGTAACTGAGAGCCTCAATTAACCGTGGCTCAGAAAATAGAGTTACAGCTGCACTGAAGTGTGGAACAGCTCTAGCAGATCGATTAATCTGCTGCTGAGGCTAAAAGCCTGTCACAGACAGACATCTCCAAACATAGACTTGATGCTCACTCCTGACTCTTAGTATTTTCAGGATGGACCTGGAGCCACAGGATTTTGGTCAGATCTGAATATATTACTCATCAGGGTTTGCTGCAGCTCTTCAGAAGCTCTTCATCTCAACCAGGATGCACATTGTGTCTACCCACACCAGCATGGAGAGCAAGTGACAAAGCACAGCCCATTTTTAATCTGCATTTCCCCCTCATTTTTGTCTCTAGCTCCTTTTCCTTAGAATCCACACAATGTCTCTGTCTCTCCTTGGTCCCTTGTCCAGTTCACTCTGTACCTGCTGGCAGCCTCTGATCCCTGCCTATCTTTCCAATCTGTTCCAAAGAGCACTGGAAATACAGCAAAAGAGAATGACGACAAAAGGAGATTAAATTAATCCAATTACCAGACTAAGCCAAAGGGTCGGGAAAGTGTAGCTCTTCCCAGTAATGCCCCTGTCTGGGCTGCCCAGAAGGCACAATGGTGAGGACAAAAGTGAATTTTCTAGGGAGGGGATGAAACGGGAGGGAGAGAATCAGAGAACAAAGAGAAAACATGCAGACACTGTCAGTCTAAAGAATAGTTTTCTGACTAATGTGATCTCATGAAGGGCAGTAGAAGAACGGAAAGCTGATACTTCCCATGCCCTGCCTCACACCCTGCATCATGTTACTTGAACACACCTCAGGCCACAATGACCACTCCAAAGCAAGAAAAATTAAGTCAGCAGCTTTTTACTTAGAATAACCAACAAGGATGTTTCCTAGGACCCTGGGAGATGTTAAGACCCATCAAAAGTCAAGGCAGCAATAATCTTTCAGGGGAAACCTGTGAAAAATGATCAAGTCCAAGCTCAGCATCTAGCAAAATTATCCTCAAATCTCCCCAGCACCTCTTTCAGGTTAGATCATGTTGTGCTGCTAGAAAACTCCTGTGCCTTACCTGCTCCCCTCCCATTTGGGAAAGCCATCTCAAGTTCTCAATATTTGCTGCTGCTACTACATCTCTAAAACTGAGAAGCGTCTAAGGGGTATCCAGGTGCCCCTGAACCGGACCCGGCACAAAGAAGGGACTTTGAAGTCAGGACCTCCCCTGC
The DNA here is from genome assembly GCA_013397515.1 of Upupa epops. NCBI lineage: Eukaryota > Metazoa > Chordata > Aves > Bucerotiformes > Upupidae > Upupa > Upupa epops. Next base: position 382,550 of record VZRI01000219.1, read on the forward strand.
AGAGGCAGGCAGAGCTTCCCAGTAACACTGCAGAGGAGGGGGCCAGCACTGTGGAAGTTCTGCCCACAAGATGATGACACGGCTAGGGAGGCACAGCCTGCCCTGACTATCTGTGTATCTACTGTCCTCTAGGGCTGGCTGGATTTACTATTATAACCTGTACAGAAAGTCCAGAAATTCTCTGCAGTGAGAGCAGACACAAGTTTACAGCTCTTAACTTCAAGTCTAGGTCTGGGCACTAACAGTTCCCAGAAAGACAACTGCCTGACTCTTAAGCTCCTGGACACTGAGCTCCTTCATTTCAAACTACGCATTTCAGTACAGTGGCAATCAAAATCCATGGCTGTTTTTGAAAGCTTGAGCTTAGCACATTGCTCTAGCTGACTGAAGAAAAACCTGACAATTCAGATAACATAATGCACATCACGGCTTACCAAGAAAAAGCAACCCAAACCACAGTGATGAACAGAGAGAGAGTTTATCCTTGGAACACACTGAGAGCTTACAACATTTTGCTGTAGCAAATGTCCTTTCCACTGTCATTAGAGAACTAACAGATGCAAAGAAGAGATGGCATTAAGGTCAGGACATGAGGTGTCACTTATCTTACATTGTTCCTCAGAACTATTTGGAAGTGTGGACAGTTCTTTTTTGAAAAAGGTTTTGTTCTCTGTTTCTAATACCCTCACATTCTTAAAAGTAAACACAGCAGTCTGCTCCAACACTACAGTAACAAATTGATTCGGACAAGTCACAGAGGTCAGGAACAGTAACAAACAAATATGCTAAACCCAGCAATTCTGAACAATCAGCAGCAGCAAACCAGAATCAGCATCTAGTAGAGGAAAGCAGGGTTTGGCAGAACACAACGAAAAAACCCAGGAACACTTTGCATTGAAAACTAAGCTCAGAAAAAATAGATACTCCACCGCCTTGATACTAATAAAGTCCTAGTCTGCTAATACCTGGACACAATCCAAGCGATTGAAATTTGCAAAGAACAGTAGTGTGTGTTTAAAAGGACCACAGAAACATTAGAAGAGCTAGCAGAGCCCAGACAGTCTCTCTAATAGCTTGCTGCAAGTAAAGCTCTGAGCAGCATGGCAGAAAGTTAGTTGCTTCTTTAACTACAAATTCTTACTGCATATGCACAACTGTAAAGAATTCATTCCTGTCTTCGTATGACCCTTCTCCAGTACACAAGCCTTTATCCCGGCATTCAACTGACAGTAAGTTGATAGTGCAAAAACCTGCAGCTAGCAACTACAGTCACTTTTCCATTTTCTGTCTTTCCTGTTTTGGGAGTCTTTTGATGCCATTTCTACAGAAAATAATGTTTCCTCCTAATATTAAACTGCTGCTGAGAGAACAAGATCTTCTAAGCACTATCTGCTATTCAACGGGCTATGATTCCTCAGGTTTCCTTCCTCCTAACATCCTTGGTGGAAGAAAACTTGAGCAGTCTCAAGATTGCTTTTCCTTTCCTCAGATTCCATCCTTATGGAACCTTCAAGATGGTGACTACCTTGTCTTCTTCATTTCAAGGTCACACAGGTCCTCAGAAGTAGAAACATCCTGGAAAGGAAGAGTAGAAGAGGATAAATCTCAATCTTACTGATCTCTTCATGTCGGACAAAACCCTCAAACAGGCAAACATGCCTACAGCTGGGAATGGCAGTTCTGAGCAGTCTCCCCAAGTTCCTGCCACTAGTGTCCACCAGTTAGCACATCATGGGTATTAACCATGCCACCACTGGCTTGCAAAGTACACAATCAGCAATGGAAATATATCATATGGCTAAATCAATCAGTGATTAGTTTGGTACTCTGTTGTTCAGCTTTATTTCAATCCAGCAAAAACAAGCAGCAGCTTGTAAGTACGTTGTTCCAGCTCCCTGTCTTCACAGACCAGTCAAACTTCTCTGCCCTCAATACCAAGCCAACAAAAATTTAGGTTCCAGGGCCTAGTTCCTATGCAGCAGACACACCTCTCCACTGCCCTGGGTACTTCCTTGCTGTTTACATCTTTGCAAAAGATTATTTAGCTCTTTATTTATATTTAATGTTTAGCTCCCTCCAAGCAAGACTCATTCAGCTGATGATGGGCTGTTCATCCCTAGATGCCAGCCAGCACCAGAGCTCTCCCACAGGGGAAGGTTAGCTGAACACTTGGGAGCTCCCAAACAGAGCAGGAGCTCAACGTTTGTGCCCCAAGCAGAACCAGGCTACTTCTGCCTGCCACTCCCCAAGGAAGCCTCCTCTGCCCATTTTTCAGCTTAGCATCAGCCTGCAAGCTTTTGCCACTGTGTCCTGAAGTCCTCTCCTTTTCCAGACACTTTATAAAGATGCAGTCCAGGCCGTTTCCCATCACTGTTCTTCCAACTGAAGCAGGAACCCCCAAGGGCAGCTTCATGCACTCCAGCTCATGAGCCAGGTTTCTGCATCATAAGAATGGCAGGCACCTCCTATCCCTACAGCGGATGCCACCTTGGTTCTTTTCCAACTCTTGAGCTTCTTAATGCCTTTTTCCCAAATGATCAAACCAGACTGTTCTCTCATGCTCCAGTCCGTTCTGGACCACAAACAGCAGCTTTTAACAAAGGCAAATCATCTGCTGTGCCCACATAGTTCAGTTCTATGCACAGATGTATTACATACATAAAGACACCCAGTCCTTACTGATTTGCTTATTGGCCCTCTCTTCCCCTCTACTTGAGGAACACAGATTTCTCTTTCCTGCAAGCGCTTCTTCTGACTGTTCACCCTTATGCTAAGCTTCCATTTTACAAATGCTACTATTGGATTCTGGATCCCCTACCTTCAACCACCATGGCTCCACAGGGCATGCTCATTTAGACAGCACCTCTGAAAATAGATCCATTTCACGTCTATTCCACATTTCCTGCTGTGACTGTAATGTGTCCACACAACCGTGCTCCACCATAGAATCATAGGATCATTCAAGTTGGAAAAGACTTTTAAGATCATTAAGTCCAACTACATATTCTACTAAGTCCGCTTCCAAACCCACTACTAAACCCTGTTCACCAACACCACATCTGTGTGGCTTTTGAACACCTCCAGGGACAGTGACTCAACCCCTTCTCCCCAGCAGCCTGTTCCAAGGTCTGGCAGCCTTTTCAGTGAAAACTTTTTTTGTAATATCCAATCCAACCCTCTCCTGGTGCAGCTTGAGGGCCTTCCCTCTTATTCTGTCACCAGACAGCAGAACTATGGATGTAATTCTCCCCCTACACTAAGCAGGCCACCCCCCGAGTACTGACGGCAGTTGTGGGTCCCTGGAGAGACTGAGGGGCTGGAGCAGGTCTAGAGAAACAACAAGGCTGGGGAAGGGACTGGAGGGGAAGTCTGATAAGGAGAAGCTGAGGGAGCTAAGGCTGTTTAGCCTGGAGAAGAAAAGACTCAGAGGGAACCTTATGGCTCTCTACAACTACATGAAGGTAAGTTACAGACTAGTGGTGGTTGGGCTCATCTCCCAGGCAACTAGCAACTGGATGAGTGGGCAGGGCCTGAAGCTGCCAGGGGAGGGCTAGGTTGGATGTTAGGAAATTTTTCCGCATGGAAAGGGTGATCACACACTGGAATGGATACCCTACCCCTACAAAAAGACTGGATGTGGCACTTAGTGCCCTGGTCTAGTTAACTGTAGTGATGTTAGGTCGTGGGCTGGGCTTGATGATCTCAGAGGTCTTTTCCAGCCTCATTAACTCTGTGATTCAGTCACCTGTGAGAAGAGATGAATACTTGTCTCTCTACCTCTTTCAGGTAGCTGCAGAGAGCAATAAGGTCTTCCTTCAGCTTCCTCTTTTCCAGACTGAGCTATCAAGCAGTCTGTCTAATAAAACCAAAAGAGATTTCTTGCTTTGATACAGGACAGCATTTTCAAAACTTGCCTGTATTTATTAGCCAACAGAAGTGTGATACTTTAGGATCCTTAAGGAAAAACATCTATACATGTAAGTGCACAGGGGTGCTCCAGATGTTTCTGAATGCCTGAAGACTAGGAATTAATTTTTCCTAGAATGGAATGGTTTATATTGGAAGGGACCTCAAAGACCAACTTGTTCCAACCCCCCGCCATGGGCTTCTGTTCAGCACATAACTCACACAGCTCCAATGCAGTGGTTCTGTCCAAAAGCACCACACTGGGGTGTGAGACCTTTACTTGCTTTCATTATATTATTGCCAGCATATAAACAGGACAGAATGATGAAGAGGCTCTGTTCTTAGTGGATAAAGGGATCAAAACCTATTGTTATAAAAAGCTAAATTTGTAACTAATTCAATATAGTGTGACATAAAAGCAAACTAGGAAAAACCTCTACCAGCACCTACATATGTGGCTTTGCATTACGCGACTTACAGAGCACAGGGTAGCCCAGAGCATGGAATAAAGCAATAGCACAGCTTCAGAGTGCTTTGCAGATCCAGCAGTTTATGGCTGTGCGTGTGCTGAGGCCCAGATCCAATCTACATAGCTTTCTCAAAAAATCTGAGCCACTTCTCATGAATAGCAGCTAACATACATCTGCCCCAGACCTCGTGGAACTTGAACACATCGTGTTAATACCACCTACTTGCTAAATACTTGAAAAAGGAATTAGGCTTCCACCTTAGAAAAGAAAATCCTTAAGAAGTGCTAACTCTAATCCTAAACTCAGCAGGGAGGTAAAAATACTACTCACCTCTTCACTCCTTTCAGCTGTCATTCTGCACCACCGACATTTTCCACTCAGCTGCAGAAACACAGCTCCGTTGCAAAAGGTCAAAGCATGACGATAAAAAGGGATTGAATTTGAGTCCACACAAACAGCTGCTGCAGCAGAAGGCAGCCCAATGCTCTTGGTTTGCTCTTAAAATCTCCACTACATTTGTGCCAGCTTGCCAGGCCCCGTAGGAACCAAAGCACAGAAAGAGAAGAAAGGCTGAGGAAACTCCTTTGCGGAAAGCCTCGTGAAAGTCTTGCCTTGAGAACAGAGGACAGATCTAGAAGAAGGAGGATGGAAAGATCCTGGAGTATTTGTAGAACAGAGGCAAACAAGAACACACAAGTTACATGTCAAGAGTAGTAGGAGCTGGAACTTTGTAGGGAACAGATGTAAGGGAAGTAAATTCATCTCAGTTTTCCTGATCATTACCTTCACTTCAGATAACTTGGCACCAAGGCCAAGTGCAAGGTCCTGTATCTGGGCTGGAACAATTCCAAGCATACATACAAGCTGTGGATGGAGAGCTGCCCTACAGAGGAGGACTTGTGGGTGTTGGTGAATGAAAAACTGACCATTAGCCAGCAACATGCACTTGCAACCCAAGAAACCAACCATATCCTGGGCTGCCCCTCTACTCTCCCCTCATGAGGCCCCACTTAAGAGTCCTGTGTCCAGCTCTGGGGACAGAGGACAGTTGTGAAGATGATCAAGGGGATGGCACACCCCTGCTATGAGAACAGGTTGAGAGTTGGCATTATTCAGGCTCTGGACAGCTGTTCCAGCTTCCATGTATGTTCCATCTTCATCCTAGCTGCTACCCCAAGTTAACAGAATCCTTTAAACCGGCCTAGCTGGTGGGAACCTTAATAAGTCTGGAAAATGGACTGGAAAAGTAAAGCTAGTTCCTTCTGCTAAGAAATTGCTGAGAAGAGGTAGCACCCAGGTACGGACAAGACATCTAAACTCAGAACAGACTGAAGGCAGTTAAAAACCTCTTCGTGGCCAAACAGAGCAACAAACAAAAGACTTGATAATTAACCTGGCAATACAGATCCATGCTTGGCTTCAGAAAGCCGTGCTCTTAGTAAGCCTTGCCTGACAGCTGAGTTGCTAGAATACAGCAGGGTGGACCAAAGGCTGCTCTGAGATGAAAAGCAATCCTGAGGGCATGGGAAATTACAATTATAGCTCTTGACTGTACATGCTGTCAGACAGCTGACAAACCCCAACAATAAAAGGTGACAAGGTACAGCAAGACTACTTCTCTACCAGCCTTGTCTCAGATGACTGCTCAGAAGCCTACACTAGTAACAGCTTCTCTAGATGTAAGAAACTATTATAGTTTTTCTAAAAGTCAATTCTACCCCACTTTGCAGACAGGTTTACTGTGCATCTGTAGGCCAGCGCTACTCCATTCCTGTACACAGAAAAAGGAAAGGAATATAGCCAGTGTGGGCACTAACCTGTCCTGCCTTACAAAAGGGGGAAGACAACCATTTTAAAACCTGTCTCCACTAACCTGGCACTGCAGTAGGGCACACCTGTAATTTGATTAGCACCTAGAATGGGCTTGCATATCATCACCAGCAGTCTCACCCCTGGGCTAGCAGCACACATCACTGGCTGAAAAATTCCAAACACATCTGTCTGCCCCAAATGGCAACACTGTAGATGAAATTTAACGTGTAAGACAACTGAATTCCTTGCACCATTGCTTGTGCCAGAGTACTTCCCAGTAAGACATACATCCCCTTAATATTACTATCAGAAGAAGTGGCCAGGTGCCACTAACTCAGGTTACAGACTCATAGGTCTGTACAAACACAAAGACAGAGCTTGTGCCTCAAAGAACTTGTCATATTATGTCATCTTTCTTGCTTGCTGCTGCTGCAGAAGTAAAATCAGAAATACTATTTATTCTGGTTTTCAGGCTTCAGAAAGAAAACGTTCCAAAACACACAGAGCCCTTGTTTCTTTCTCATGTATATTTGATATTTTTTGTATATTAAATCTCAATTAAAAGTCAACATGATGCAAACATGGGCACTAACTGGCCCAGACCATCGGTCATTTCAGATGAGAGACCAAACATCAGTTGACTCTGGATTCTTTTACTTGCCTCTGCACAATCCAGACGTTATTTTCACCAGCTCTGACTTCTCCTTATGAAAGCGTTTTATGATTTCCATACAGGAGCCTCAAGAACATGTGGGGACACAAGTTCAAAGGAGGAGGCGTTGGTGGCCCATTGGCTTTGTCCTGCTTGCATTGTGATATTCACAACCTGTACCTGCTGTTGGGCTCCACAGCAACATGCTTGTGCCAGAATGAACTAGCTACTGCAGATCCAGACTACGTTTTCAGTAACTTTGGTCAGATCAGAGACAAAAACCTGATACTCAACTGCAGACAGTCTGAAGCCTAAAGATGACATGGGTATCTGAAAGTTTTTGTCAGCCCCCACCCCTCAGCAATATCAGAATTATAGAAAAGATCTTCAAGATCATCAAGCCCAACCATCCATCCTACAACTCCTGAGCGCTAAACCATCTCCTGGACCACCATGTCTACTCATTTTTGAGCCCCTCGAGGGATGGTGCCTCCACTCCTTCCCTGGGCAGCCTTGTTCCAAGGAGACCCGACTCTTTCTGGGTAGAAGTTTTCCTAAGATCCAAGTTGACCCAGCAAAACATTACTTCTGCTTAGAAAACATTATTGACCATGCGCTTTGAAAACAACAGACTACCGAGCTGAGAATACTTCGCCTTGTATCCAGAAGAGGCTTTTTTTTGAATTCTCATGGCAGCATACTGTCAAATCCTATGAAACACAGGAAACTCTCAGCTGAATTGCTGGAAGAGATGCTATCTATCAGGTTATGTGCTACAGACACATGTACACCAAACAGAAACAAGGCAGAGGAAGTGGCAAGACCATGACTTCCCACCCACAAACTTCAGTTGGTTCTTAGCACCCCCCCATAAGAAGTTCTCTTTCTGTCAAACACCCAGTCTCTATTCTTTTCTGTCAAAGCTCATCAGAGGATGTTTGTTGCACTCTGCATCTGGTTGAAAGGAATCAGTTTCCTCATGTGGTCTGGTAAGCACAAGAAGAAAAGGAAAACAACCACATCCATGCAATCCTCTGCAGCACAGAGGCCAGTGTGCCATTCTCGAGTCTCTTGAAGCAATAGAGACCTTTAATGGAAGGGCAGTTCAACTGGCTTCTTTCCATGGAACTGTAATTTTAAGGCCTTACCCAGCTTCTGTGTGATTGTCTTGTTGTATTTAGACAAGATGGCCTTGCTAGGGGTGATGAGTGTCCTGCCCTGCCACAGAGCAACTAAAGAGGGCAGGACTTTACTAGGGTCACACTATTTTCTGACAGACTTTTTGTCCAGCTCTTCATTTGTAGTGCCCTTAACTCCCAACTTAACACTTGCTTCTGCTTTGCCTTCTCCTAAAGATAAGAGTTTCTAGATATACTTAAACAACGGCTTCCTATTTTAGGAGACAGTTGTTGGTTGAGCAGTGAGGAGCTGACCCCTCCTTTATGCAGGCACTGAACTCTCCTTGACTGAAACTCACCTCTGACAGCAACTTGTTTGAAATTCAGCCTCCTGTAACCTGCCTTGTACTACTGCAACATTAGTCCATTCTAAGTAATTAATTATATGCATGGCACACTTTTACTAGCCTTTGAATTTCACATACACATCAGACACACACACACTTAACAGAGTGCACCTTAGTTACAAGCTTTGTCTCCATAGGCTCCCATCTGTAGTTACTACAGGTCCTGAAGGCAGCTAGAGATGGACATATCCAGGAGACATTCCTGATGCTACCAGTCCTACTAACAGGTACTTAGAGTGCATTCAACCTATCCATCTCAGTGAAATACCTGAGGTTACGCAGGGTAATTTCAGGACTAATCAAACAGTATTTTTCCTTCATCTTTTTCTTTCCTTCTGGGTCCTGACAGGTACCTCATGCCTTTGGGCAATAAGCCAGCTGACCAAAGACGCCAGCTCTCATCTGTGTGTTGGGAACTGTTTTGTGATAAGGCTAGAAAAGAATTCCACAGATTTAAGAAAAAGTTTGATGCAGCTCACACTGATCTTAAAAAAACCCCAAATCAAAACAAAACCCTCTCCAAAACCCCCAAGCCCTGTATTATTTTAAATCTGCTCAAAAAACAGAGCATCAGGTAACCCACAGCAAATGAAAACAGAGAAGCACCATGTTACCTTGTTCTTGCTTATATCAAAGGCTTAGGAACTATCACTGTCACACCTCAATCACCCATCTACTGTTGCCAGTCCTGGAGCACACAATCTGGCCAGCCTGTCCACGTCTCTTCAGAAGTACATAGGCTTGCAGCATGGAAGGACCTTCACAGCAGCCACTGGGTATCAAGCAATATGTTCTTGGTATGACAAATAAGTTTTTACCTCCCACAGTGACTAAAGCAACCTGAATGTGCTTCCATTACATAGCTAGTCTTACTACATGTAACAACAAACCCACTGCATTGCACAGCCCATGAGCAGTACGGTTCCCACTGCTCTGTGCAATAGTTCACAGCAACGCCAAGGTGCTCACGAGAGATAGCTAGACATTTGCAAGTGCACATTGTGCACACAGGCTTCCGCTAACTTCAAACCTACGCGCACACTGCAGAAATCCATCAGGCAAAGTTCACTTAGATGCTACACATACACAAGTACCTTTTAAACAGGCTTCAGCCAAAGCAGTGATGCATGCAGTCGTTTCAACAGTGGACAGCTGTTCCTGGAAAGAACTGGAGGGTGACTTTTGCTATCTCATGCTTTCTAGATTATTTCATATGCCTAAGCAACTCTTCAGAGTCCCCTGTACTTACACACTCTGACAGCAAAGTGTAACACACGAACTCGCGCACTGCATCCACAACAGTGATAGATCCTCCTTCCTTCTCCAGCTGGCCCTGTGATGACCAGCAGTGAAGCACAGGGAGCATCTTCTGACATTTGGAAGTGGCCTCCACTCAGCAGCTTTCCCTCACCGTCTTCCCTGGTAGACACGATGTGTAAAGAATTTGAAGAGTCTGTCTAGGAGCACGCTCAGCAACTGGCCTGGCTGTCAGAAGATGCTGCCAAAAAGGGAAGCTCTTTTGCAGAGCGGCATGCAGGCTCAGCACCTGAAAAGCACCCTGGCAGTAAGAAAATGTCACATACAGTACAGGAGCTCTCTCAAAGCAATTCTAAAAGGCACTGAGATTTCTAGAACAAGGTGGGGACAAAAGGGAAGAAGCAAGTAGTAGCTAGGACTCAGATGGAGAAGTGGAAAGACCTTTCTAGATCAGTGCTGAGGCATATAGATGGATGGTGGTGTTGAGCAGTTGTCCTGCTTCAGGAAGCCAAATGCAGAATGATGCAAGTCTTGTAGTGAGCTGTGAGAGGTACAAGGAGCCAAATAGTGCAACACATTAACGCAGGAGTGATGAGGGGCCTGCTTTATTACCAGATTAATCATAATCTAGGACATGACCTTATTAGAGTCACTCCACTTCTCTACACCTCTAGGTGCCATCTGGCTAATTAGACTAAACTCTTTGGTGTGAGGGATGCATTATTTGGCAGGTAGCACAACTGGTTACTGATACTGCAAAGAGCTGTCAAGCAAAACCGGAATACACAAAAAGTAACTGCAGTCACTCACAGAAGCCCTGGATACATGGTCAAAAAGGCTCCAGAACTAGGCAGCTCTCAGCACCAGTGTCATTTGCTCCATCATCTGTCACATGGATTCCCAAGTTTTCCAAAGCATCTCTTCCAGGAAGCCTGAAGGCGTGTCTCTATAGCCAGATACAGTATCTATACTTAACAGCACATTCAATAAGCTTCCCTGTACAGCACTTTAGAGTGAGCAGAGGAAGTATTACTGCAGCCGACTTCTCATTAGTAACCTAATTAACCTTCTGAAAATAATTAACATTCTTTTCTAAAAAGGGAACAGAAAACCCATTACAGCCATCAGACAAGCAAAACAAATGCTGAAGGTAAGGGACATCTGTTCAGGCAGACAGCAAGAGAAGCAGTCAGCAGCAGTACAAGCAAGAAGAAGGAAGATGAGGCACAAACACCTGTGACTAACAAGACTGAACTAGGCAAGCGGGGGAGCAGGACTGACTGCTGAGGTATGCACCCACCATTCACATGGAGTATCTTCCTTCTTCTATCTCTGTGACCCACTAGTAATCCATCAAAATTCTGCACTCCAACATACTTTGAAAGTCAGATTTAAAGGACCTAGCATTCAGCCTTTTACAGTCACAAGCAGCTCTCTCCACACGCAAAAACTCCCAAAAGGTCATGTGTTTTGACTATTGCAACACTCTCCAAATGCTCATTATAGGCTACAATTTGATGTCACCTGTAACCCATTTCTGTGACCCACAGGAGCAAACAACGTGACAGCCACAAACAGCATGAAGTACCCCTGCCAGTGTCACAAGGGTGTCCTGAAAGAATCAGACACATACTTCTTGATCTGCACGTGCCTGAAATCAGCAGAGAGTCACAGGCATCAGTACAGCGGGATGGGATGTGCATATGGATGGACGAGAGAAAGCAAAGGATAGAGGTCAACATATCTCTGCCTAGCGCAGCAAGAAACATGATACTGTAACAGTGTTATGTACTGCTTCAGCACAGGACAACGGGTAATTTTTTGTTGAATACAAACCAGCAGGGTGCCCAGGTGGCCTGGAAGGTCAATGGCATCCTGACTTGTATCAGCAATTGTTTGGCCAGCAGGACTAGAGACATAATTCTCC
>VZRI01000219.1:394142-408259 GCA_013397515.1 Upupa epops
GGGTAGTTCTGGGCCACTCACTTCAAGAAAGAGATTGAGGGGCTAGAGTGGGTCCAGAGGAGCAATGAGGCTGGGGAAAAGACTGCAGTGAAAGTTTAATGAGGAAAGGCTGAGGGAGCTGGGGGTTTTTAGCCTGGAAAACAGATGACTCAGGGAAAACCTTATAACTCTCTACAACTATCTGAAGGGAAGTCGTAGACAGGTGAATGAGCTCTTCTCCCAGACAACTAGCAACAGGATGAGAGGGTAGGGCCTGACAACTACCCACGGAAGGGCTAGGTTGGATGTCAGGAANGAGGAAAGGCTGAGGGAGCTGGGGGTTTTTAGCCTGGAAAACAGATGACTCAGGGAAAACCTTATAACTCTCTACAACTACCTGAAGGGAAGTCGTAGACAGGTGAATGAGCTCTTCTCCCAGACAACTAGCAACAGGATGAGAGGGTAGGGCCTGAAGCTGGGCCACGGAAGGGCTAGGTTGGATGTCAGGAAGCTCTTCCTCATGGAAAGGGTGATCAGACACTGGACTAGACTGTTCAGGGCAGTGGTGGAGTCCCCATCCCTGGAGATGTTTAAGGACAGACTGAATATGGCACTTAGTGCATTGGTCTAGCTGATTGTCATGATGTCAGGTCATGGGCTGGTCTTTTCCAGCCTCTATCATTCTGTGATTCTGTGATAAAGGAGAAATACAGCACAATGGGGCCGAGATCCTAACATCCACATATTCAGTAACTCAGCAAACCATAAATGATGAACATGCAGTTGTGTTCTCAGTCACTTCCATGTTTGATGTATATTTACACTTCCCTAACGGGAAAGCTGAAGACTCTCAGCCTCCAAGCAGACCACAGTGAGGACAAAGCTCAGTTGTACAAAAGCTTCCATGGACATATTACCATGGAAACCACAAATCCATTGCCTGCTCTGTTTGTCTGCTTCTTTTGCTGATGAAAAGATAGTATGGAATTCTTCCAGTTTCTCTTCTCACTTCTGTCAAGACCACAGGGGCACAAACACATTTTATCTGCTTCAGGATCACACCTTTCAAGCTTTTCTTTCTTGAGAGCCCTCTTTGTGAGACCTGCCAGGCCACTCACACCAGCTGAGCCAGCTTTTCCTCAGGGTGCTTCTACCACTTCTTTGAGTGAGGACTCTTCAAGCATAGTCTAGGATTTCATATTAACCTCCACAGCTTCCCTCAGATTCTGGACAAGGGCAATTCCAAAGATGGCTCACTCCAGGATAAATTGAACTAACCTGCATAATGAAAAGCTGGAAACCATTCTGGACACAAGTTACATTCTCTTGTTTTGAATGAAGTATCTTTCACTTTCTTTCCTCAAAAGATCTTTAAGAGCTTTTGAAGTGCTCTCAAAGTAGTGTAGACCACGTTACATGAAAACTGTAAATGCAAGGGCTAAACTTTTGCTTTAAAAAGACTATTTCTGCAGCAGCTGCTGGTTAAAGGTAGTTTTTCCTGCACTGAAAATCTGAGTACCTCTTAGCAAAAGACTAATAGCCAAAAGTATCCGGAAGATGCAGAAGGAAAATGTCCAGTAGCCTGCAGTGTGGCAGGTATGGTGCAGCCTGGGTACATGGAAAAGCTGTAGGAATCTTCACACCAACCATCAGGAGGTATACAGCAAAAACAAGAATAAAAAACCCTCTACATCTAGGTATGGACAGCCTCTGAACAATCCTTCAGCAACAGCTCCTCTCTATGGACATCTCTTACCTGAACTCAGAGCAGTTCATGGAAGAATTCAGAAGAATTTAGTTTCTGCAGGTGCTAAGACCTTGGGTGCCTCTCAACTTCAGCTGCCAGCTCACAACCATCACACAGATAAACACTCAGTAGTAGACAAGTGGAGAAAAACTCAGTATTTCATAGGCATTCCGAAATCTAAATGCACTCCTCTCTGCTAGGACGTCTTACACAGAGAGAAAAATCCTGCCTGCGCTCAGGAAGCTTTGCAGTCTGCATAAAACACAGATGACAAGACACTCTGGCTTCTCAGCAAGACAGAGATAAGAACAAACTGACACAGTCTAAGTTCTATTATAAAAACCAAAGCAGTACTACACAAAAGATGCAGCCTCCTACCACCCTTTTGCATTCAGCGCTTCCATCAGGTTGCCCTCACCTCACAGACAGTTCCAGGCCGGCATTACCAGACACATCACGATTTTGTTGGTGTTACAAGAGTTCCTATCAACCCAAGAAAATCAAAGGTGACTTCCGTGTCCTCAGTGAAGTCACAGCAACACACAAGCCAGTTTCACAGAAGACAGGCTGGGCAGAGTTGTGAACACAGGCTGTGCCCCCATGGCTTTGGAAGCAGATCTGTCTGCACCCTGAACAGTCTAAGTGGATGGAACATACAGGAGGCACTGCAGGAATGAATAATTCATTGTCTTGTTCTGCTGCCAATGGATCTATGTTTTCTTATGCCCATACAGCACTCGGTTTTTGTTTTAACAGTAATAAGAGATGTCTGTGCTTCCTTTGATGGTTCTCAAGGGCAGACGATAAGCAGCATTTGCTCTACTCACAGCATCAGCACCATCCACCAGACCGCTTGCCAGACACTGCTTTCTTCCCAAGTACTCATGGCTGCATCACTGATGAAAAGGCTGGACTCCTTCCAAGGCTCAGTCCAGCACCAGCAGTCTTCCTGAGAAGCCGCTGACACTTGGTCTGTCATAACCTTGCAACACTAGTCTGGACTTTACTGCACAGTAGATGCCACTTTCTGAGCAACTGCAGCCCTGTATTCAGTTGCACAGTGGGCAGCAAGCTCCAACTGTGATCCCGAGGCAGCAGCAGATCCTGCTTACTCCCACCATTAGCACTGCTGTAAGTGAGGCAACTGCTTCCTTCAGCAGCTGTCTGGGTCTGCTCACCAGCCTCACAGAGGGCCCATGAAAGCAACCATACCTATAGAAGTGGGAGAGCAGAACAGGATCTATTGGGTACTACCATTAAGGGAGCGTAACGAGACCCATGAGACAGGCCAGGCTGAGACAGCAACGTGTCACACGATTTTAAACTTTATGTATGTAGCACCTACATATTCAAAGCAAGTCCCCACTCAGAGATAAAACATACTGTGCATGATCTGCTCTGAAACCTGATCCACAATAGGGAAAACAATACTGTAGCCTAAACAGTTGCAAACTGTGTGAGAGTCCCTGAGCTTAATCTCCCACTAGGCACCACATCACAAACTGCAGACACACAGAGTGCTCTGCCATGCTGCTAGGCAGGGAGGTTGTTGTTCTGGTCCTATAAAGTCTAGTCCATCTATCAATATCAACATAAAGTTTCTTGCCAGGATATAAATTCCTCTTCAAATTTGACAGCATTTTACATCCACTTTACACAACAGACTGCCACAGATGCATGAGAATGGCAAGATGAACCTAAAAAGATTAGAACACACTGGTGAAAAAGGTGCAGAGACTGCAGTGCACGTTAGGGCCAAGAATAGATTCCTCATCACCCGACTTAAATCCATGCTTTTACCACCACAGAGAGCAATTCTCCATTCCTTACCTACTGCTCTCATTTAGCTCAGAGATTTTGCTCCACTGTCCTGATTGTTTTAACTGCCTAAGGCTATCCAAGCATGAGGTTTTAAAGAGACAATAGCATTGGAGTCAGTTTGGCAATATAAATTACAGACAATCAGAATGAGATGATGACTTAAAGCAGACAGGAACCAACAGCTCTGTGTGCAAATGTCGATCTTACTGACAGTTCCAGAAGGCCATTTGACTTCCAAAACAACAAACATAAATTCCTGTCTTGACAAACTTTCACGCACACCACATATTTAGATTGCAAAGGTCCCATCCACACCACAGTCAGTGCTGCTCTAGTTTTCTGGTCAATGAGTACATGCCCACCAGTTTTACCCTCCAGCCCTTACCTTTTCTGGGAAAGAATCCTGGAGCAGTCCGATTTTTTGGTCAGCTCCTGGTTCACCGCATCTGCAGCTCGAGCAGATTGCCTCTGGCAAGTCCCAGCGATTTCAGACCCCAGACGTTTTCAGCGCAGGTATGTGTGATGGACGGCTAACACACCAACCGGGCACCTTCCTAAACAAAAGTAGTATGGTTTAGTCTTCACAAAGCACTGTGCAAGAGAGGCTTGAGACACTGAAAGGGCTATGAGTATGGATAGCTCAGCTCTGGTACACTGTGTCCTGGAAAACCAAACCTTTTCAGAGCCTCAAGTGGGTACCTGGAGCTGCCCCTTACCCAGGGCAGCTCTCTGGCAGCTGCCTCTCCCTCTGGTGAGGCTGAGCCTTTTGACTCTCCACTGTCCTTCTGGATCCCAGCCATGGCAAACACACAAGAGCAACTTCACTGGAGCCAGTGACCAAAGGTTCCTCACTGCTATTATTTGGTTAACCCTTGAAGGCTCTACTACAAAGTGCTTTATCTCCATTTTCCTGGGTGCTCTCCTGGTTTTTGAGGTCTTTCTACCCCATCTCCCTGTCCCAACTATGCCTCACTATCTCCCCCACCACTTCTCCTCTTCACATCATTTCTTTCCTTCCCTCTTCCCCACTCTGGGAGAAAGCATGGCCTTTGTGTAAGCCAGGTCTTGCCTCTACCACCCACCCACCACCCCTGCCTGCTCCTGGGGGCACCAGCACTCTTCTCCCCACTGCAGTGACCCAACTGCCTTTTAGCTCAGCACTGGACTCAGGCAGCACTGCTTCGCGACCTGAACAAGCACAGCCCATGAGCTCAGACTGTACTTCTCCTTGAGCACTGACATTTAAGATGCCACGCTCTTGATTTTCACAGAAGTCACACCTCGAGGTGCCAGCACCAACACACAAGTAACTAACACCGCACCAGCGCCAGCCTCACAGACCTCACACTCATCTGTGCTGAGCATTTCCCTAGATTAATTGCATGTGAAGACATTAGAGCAAAGACATTTATCTGTCAGACTGTAACAAATGGGGTCTTCACGCTATCCTAATAAATCTCAGAGGTTTTTAAACACTGAAGTTCAACAGGAATTCAAGAGAAAAATTTTGCTTAAAATTTAACACTCCACCCCCCAACCCTACACTGGTTTTATTTAGATAGCACTGAACTACAAAACCACTCCAACTAAAAATGCAGATTAAATAACCAATCCTCCCCAACAAAGCAATAAACAGCATAAAACCCCTAATTAAATCAATGTAACATGGGTATTACACAAACACATTTAGCACCTTCTGCCTTTCCACTGAGATCTGAGTCTCTCATATCATAAGAGAGTTGCTGTTTTAACAGCTAGGTATTTGTACATCAAAACTGATGTAGAATTAGTCCTTAGCTACCTCTGGTGGAAACTGTTCCAAGGCTATTGTCCCTATAAATATTCCAACCCCCTTACACACAGGTTTCTGTTGAGTTATTTATCAGACACATGCTATCAGAAGTTTTAGAAGTGTCTCCCTACAATCACAGGGGCACTGAGAACACAAAAGATCTATTTGTCTACACTTTGATTTGTAAGACAGCAAGGAACAGATCCTTACAAAATAAGTGACTGCAATACTCTCCCACCTCCTCCAGTGCCGAAACATGAACTTTACACAAGGCTTCAAGCCAACCCAACCACAGGCACCCAACCACTCAGTTCTGCCCCTTCCTGCCTTCATGGAGCTTCACTGGTTGCCAGAACTGGTCATCTGAATGCTACCCCCATGCTATCCTGTTTGCTCTCAGCTGGGTCATCTCTCATATCTGGCTCACAGGCCACAGCCAGACAGAAAGAGGTTTCTTCTCACAAGAAAAAAAAAAAAGACTTCTAGAAGCTCCAAGCACTGGAGAAGCCATGCTTTTAGTTACTCACATGCCTACTTAGAAAAGAATATCTGCAAATGCTTCATTAGCAAAGGTTATGTTGTAACACACATGAGCGGAGAGCTGAAGATAAAGTTTCCACCTCAAAGCTCACGATTAATATAATAGAAAAGGAAGTTTGGTTTTTTGTTTTGCATATTGATGACTATTCTGCATTGAATACTAATGATTTAAAATGGTAATGTTTGTGGCAGAGAAAAATAAAAACAAAAAAAATCAAACCAAAACCACACCACCAGCACTGCAGCCATTTAACTGCCTCTACAGAAACAGTTAAGAACTAAAATCCACTACTAGATTAAACTAGCATTTCCCAAACAACCACTCACCTGTGCTCTGACTGTTCCTGACAGACACCAACATTTCCCTAGAAACAGCACAGAAGCATCTGACTTCTCAGAAACTCACTCTACTCTGACGGGATTCCATAGAGGATGAAGCAGATTTCACCCTCCTCCCAACACTACTTCTGATGAGTTTTCCCACATACAGAACAGCTGGGGTCTGACACCTTTGAACCTAGACTGGTAGGCAGAGCACAAAATACGAGAGGTTTGGCTGAGTGTCCTTCCCCAAAGGACTGAATTACCTCAAACAGATACCTGGGGCGTGCACTGCTACAGAATCCACCTCCTCAAAAGGAAACGCCCATCTTCTGAAACAGCAGCATCAAAATAACTGGAAAACAACTCTAAAGCAACAACTTGCAGCTACCCAAGGAAAAGAAGTTATTTCTAAGGTTATGTGCATCCTTTCCCAGACACTTCCAGGTAGGTCATCTCTCTCTAGACAAATTCTGCTCTGAGAAGCACGTTAAAGCCCTACAGTTTCAGGTTTCCTTAAAAAGCCATGCTGCCACCCAGCAGCTGAGGAGGCTTGGGCAGATGCCCACACCTCCACACCACTACCAATTACTAGCCAATGTTATGGTGCCTATTTATCGGCCAAGGCAGACATGCAGTTACAACAATCTTCAAGGGTCTTTCACCAGCTGGGTTTAGACCTCAACATTTTTGAGTTGGTGGGTTCTTAGTTTTCATGGTCCCAAGTTCAATCCACAGACTCCTTTCCATAAGTTGAACCAACAAAGAACCCAGCTCCATGAGAGGGAATGGCAATGTATTTACACACTTGAATACAGCTCGTGATCTGTAAGTGCCCATCTAACACACTCCTGTTGAATACGTTTCCCTAAAACAGGGGGTTAAACCTGACCTTGCAATATGGCAAGTTAAGCAGAAGGAAAGTTAAAAAGGAGCAACTCTTACAGAACTCCACCTACACTCGCTTTATGAAGAAGTACAGAACACATGTTACATCATGAAAGCAAACTCCCTGGCTTTTTGGTAATTGAAGGCAGGGTACTGTTGCCTAGCAACTGATCTGATTACCATTTTTTCAAGCATCACATGCACACTCAGATATATTGCATAAGAATGGTCTCACTTTTATGCTGCCTAACCCTATGGAAAAAAAAAAGAGGGGTGGGGAATGTGTTTCTAGCAAAATTAGTGCCTTTAGTCTCTTTTCTGGCAAAAGAAAAAGTACAAGGTAGTAGCTCAAAAACATATGAAACATTAGTATTCCTGCCTTCTTCTGGCTTGCAGAATGCGCTTATACAAGCATTTTATTTTATCTGCTTGTCTGCAAAATGACACTAATAATACCAGCCTCACAGAAACACCCTGACAATTCATTAAGAATAGAGATTCTTGGATGGAAGATGCGGTACAAGTGCTGGTGTTAGCACTTACAGCTCCTTAGTACTCCAGACATTGCTAAGTCCTGCTCAGCACAGCAAATTTTCATTGTTGTCACGACATCTCCAAACTATGTTTCTCCCATCAGAATGGGACACTTTTCTGTCTTCTATATGGAGCTGGGAAAAGAAGAAACTACTCCCACTACCCCACACACCAGGCAGCAGACGCCAACTTGAAGCTGGAGCACTGAGCATTATCACAGCTCACAGCTCATCCCACGAAAAGCTGAGGTGATTCAGTATGGCTAGAAATCAACGCGCTCAACTGATTGATCTGATCTTTGCGAAACTAACTGGATTGTAGCTAATCTATTGAAAAATTAAGTGTTCGGTTACCCTTATGGCAAGCAGTAATCTCTCATAATGCAAAGCCCAAGTAGAGGCAGTTTCTAAAAGGGTGCAATTCTCTAACAGGAGGAACTGGATTCCAGAAGTTGATTTTTCGCACACCCACAAGTTAAATACATTATTATACCATAATAAACCACCTACTTCATACATGCACTTGAGTGTTCCATTGCACAGGATGAGAACACTTAGCTGCCCAGGGCATGCCCAACACCACACAAGCCTCTGCCAGCAACAGTGACTGAAGATGAGGCTTTACTAACTCTGTATTTCACAGTATCACAGTAATGGTGAGGCTAGAAAAGACCTTAAAGATCAACCAGTCCAACCTAAATCCAACTAAACCAAGTAAATCTAACATCTAGATCATGCCACTCCGCACTTCATCCATTCATCCAGAGAATACCATCTCTGGAGGTGTTCAAGGTTAGTAAGCAGCAAAGGAAAATCAAAAGCAGCAACAGGCAAGCTCTATATTGCTGAAGAATCATTACATTACCTTCACAGTAGCTCCTCTCTTCCAAGCAGATGTCTGAGCATTTTTATAAAGGGTGCCCTACATCCTGCGGCTCTTGTGCAAGTCCACTTGCAATTAAAAGCTTAATTGCAAGATCTGCCTTAGAAAGGACTGCTGGATCAAAATAAACCAAATCACATGGCCTCTATCATGCCTCTAGGGGAAACTACATAAACATCTTCAAAAACCAGAAATCACAAAAAGAGAGAACTTTTTCTCTAGAACTTACTGGAAGCACCCTTACCAGAAACCTCCACACACAAAATACTAAGAAAATGCAAGGGCCACAGAGTCTGGTGGGCTGGGCAAGCCCAGCTTCGCCAGGCTGGTCCGCAGGAGAGCACCAGACACTCTGTGTCACCAGCAATAAGGAAATACCCTGCTTAGAGTTCTGCATAGATACAACCCTTGCCAAGATTTCTCAGCCGACTAGGCTGCTGGAGCCAAATGAGTTTGACCATCTCCCGTGCCTGTCTTCTGCGTAAAAAAAAAAAAAATCCCAAAAGAACCCGTACTCCCCATCCAGCACTCAGCACTACATACAGCACTATGCCACGGCTACCCAGGCTACAGAGAGCTTCCTTCCCCTTTCAGAAATACTTGACTGCCTCCTTTGTGCTACCAGCAGAGCCCCGGAGAACAAGACAGAAAGATGCTCTACAGAAGTCCTTCATACAGGCTACCTCCAACATATGGTTTACCTCAGTGTGAAGATCCAGCAAGGCAGGAGTCAAAGAACAGCATCACCACTCAGTGCCATCAGAACTTACCTAATGACTAGTAATACTTGGATCTTACGCAATGAAAGCAAGACAGCATTTGTGGTAGGGAAGATTCCTTCAGTCATTTAATCCAGCTTTGACAGAAGCCTGTGAGGGCGGGGGAGTTTGGAAAAGGTTGTGGTGAGCTCTTGTGCACCAAGATTAATAAAAATCCAGAACAAAAGAAAGGGTAACAGAAACCACTTCTCTTTCATGTGATTATTAGACACTTCTGAAGTAGTAACTGGTAGGTATTCTCATTCAGATAAGCCTCCAAACAAATCTCCAAAGCAGTCTAGCTTTTATTTAGCCCCTGCAGACATGTTAAAGAGCAGCGTGCACCTGCAAGCACAGGTCTTTTACACTTGTTCGAACTGGACGGCGAGGTACCTCGGCTTTGGCTCACACTAGACATTACTGGGTCTATCATTTACAACCAGGGATGTGGTGCTGACTAACCAGAAAGAGCACGTTGTTCCCAGTTGGCACAGATGTTGGTAATCTGTTCCTGCAGAGACAAAGCCTTTGCCCAGTCTGGCTTTCTTTCAGAACTTCCTGGTTGCCCAAACAACCACCCTACCTAGGTGCTCAGAAACCATCTGGGTCCTCCTACCTCATGCACTATAGCAGAAATGTGAACAGCAGACCAGTTTATTTCTGATGTACAAAGCTAACCAGCCCTCTGCTCCTCCACCCAGTCTCTACTGAGACTGCATTGGTAAGAGCAACCAGCATGGTCAGGTGATAAAGTCAAAGAACACTAAAATACACACAGGAAACAGATCTAAGAAGTCAGAACTAATCATACACAAACCCATACAAAGCGTGCCACAAGCATATAACGATGTTCGCATCCAAAATCATCAGTTACCTAGATGATCAAACTTCTTTTATCTTTTTTTCCACCCCTCCATTAATGGGAGCAGTTTAGGACCTCTCACTTCACAAAAGAGATTGAGGAGGCTGCAGCAAGACTGAGTAAAGGACTGGAGGGAAAGGCTGATGAGGAGAGGCTGAGGGAACTAGGGCTGTTTAGCCCAGAGGAGACTCAGGGGAGACCTTCTCCCTCTCTACAACTTCACGAAGGGAGGTTGTAGGCAGGTGGGGGTCTGGCTTTTCTCTCAGGCACTAGGGACAGGATGAGTGGGCAGCGTCTGAAGCTGCAATCAGGGGAGGTTTAGGTTGGATGTTAGGAAGCCCTTCTTCACAGAAAGGGTGATCAGACCTTGGAATGGACTTCCCAGTGCAGTGGTGGAGTCCCCGTGTCTGGAGGTGTTTAAGGACAGACTGGATGTGGCACTTAGTGCCCTGGTCTAGCTGATTGTGGTGATGTCTAGAAGTCTTCTCCAACTTCAATAATTCCATGATTCTTCCAGAAGTAGTAAGAGAAAAATACCGTATCTAACCTTTCCCAACAGGCAGGTTTTATTTTGAAAGAACTGCCACTTGTGCTGTTTAGCTTCATGTCTTTTACTCCAGAGCTAAGTCAGAAACAATTCTGTTGGACACTGCCCATCTGCAGCTCTACAAGGGCACACAGCACAGAAGAGAGCATGGACAAGTTTGCCCAGGCACCCTAAGTGTACCTGAAGGGCAAGGCTCTGGCACCTAAAAGCTTACCAAGGACTAGGACTGCCTATGGAGGTGAGCAGTGCTTCCCACTAAAGGAAAGCAGGAGAAAGAACAGAGGCTTTTCTGGCCTCCTGCTGGCAAAACAATTTCTCTAAGTAATTGACCCATTTTCTACAGAATAATTAGCTGTAGGGAATGAGGCACTGCTGCCCTTTAATTAGGCATGTTGTTACCTCTCCTTTTTCCATGTAATAGCAGGCTGCCTAAGCCTGAAAGAAGAAAACAAACAAAGCAACTTCATTTCATTCTCTTAAACATGGCATTTATTAAAGGCACTCCAGAAACAAGGGAAACCTAAGGCCAATCCACAACAATAAAGATTTCCTATAATTTCTATGACTTTGTCATCTGAATAAACAGAGCTGCTTCTTGCCACTAAGCCTTCTCAATGTATCAGGCTTGTCTTTTCCAGGAGCTTGTTCAGAATACCTTCCCTTCCTCTTCCATGAAGGAAAAACATCTTTCCCCATCAGAAAGTCTTAAGCAAATAGTCCTTTCTGTTCTTAAACTGAGCCAATCCTTCTGCACATCAGAACATTAAAATCTTCTGCAGTTTCTCACAACGGAGTTCACTATTTTGAATATGGACAGGGGCTCTTTAGCTGAAGATCAGATCTGCATACCATGAAGAAAGAGCACACGAAATCAGGCCAGAGCCAGCGTGGCAACTCCAAAACTGCCAAAGGACTGCTCAAATGAGTCGCACACAGATGTCTTAGTAACTGATCTCATGCTGCAGAAGAAAGAGCAAACCTACAAAGCCTGGCCCCAGACTCGGTGCTAAGTATGATTCTGAGGATAAAAACAAGACTTGCCATCAAAGCACATGACGACAGCAAAAAGATGTTTTTTGTCTCCAGGGAAGAGTCCACAGTCTCCTCTCCCTCCCCCACACTGTCCCTAGACTTCCTCCTTCCAGTCCCGATTGTGGCTCATTTCTAAGGCTTCAG
Organism: Upupa epops; assembly: GCA_013397515.1. Classification (NCBI taxonomy): domain Eukaryota; kingdom Metazoa; phylum Chordata; class Aves; order Bucerotiformes; family Upupidae; genus Upupa; species Upupa epops. Next base: position 405,990 of record VZRI01000219.1, read on the forward strand.
AGCAAGGCAAAACCTGAATTCATCTGGCTAATTATGTCATGAGAGGAAATACCTTTCCAAGACACAATGCAGTGACTGCTGGCAGCCCTGAGCTCAGCAGTCATTGTCTTCACCAAATGCACGGCTATTACAAGCACATTACGGAAGGTCACTGCAAATCAGCTCCTCCTCTCCGGAACTCTTGATGTGTGGGCATAAGGAGATCCACAAATGACAAGGACAAAGGGATCCCTACATCTTCACTCATTTGGATTTCCCCAAGATGCTAAATTAAGAGTATAGATTGTAAAAAGATACCTCAGTTTTAAAACTCTAAGTGCTATTGGGTCCACCACCTTAACCAAAAACCTCCTGCTGTCTTACACTTGAATTCAGGAACCTGCATCTCCCTTCCAGGTTAAATTTGCCTTTCACTGCTCAGCACCACCATACGACATTACTACATTGTCAGCAACACCACAAAGTCCGGACTGTCAGGGATCACTTCCACAGGTTTGCAAGATCTAAGTGACCACCAGCCCACCTGCCAATAAAAGCTGCTCACAAGTCACATTTTAGCCCCCTTGACCATTTCTGTAACCAGCCAGGGGATCCTGCCACAGGAATGCCGAGGTTCGAACTTCCCTGACAAAGCAACTCATCCTCTGCCTCTGCCCTCACCCACGTAAGAGTGGGAACAGCAACACTGACCAAGGCTGCAGATATGGTGCCAGAGCCTCAGCAAGTCATGCAGTCACAAGCAGTACTAACTCAACACAACCTGCATTTCCCTTCCACAAGGCTGCATTACTTCCTCTTTCCAGAAGCCTTGATCAGCAGATCTCAAACCATTTCACAGACATTGAATAATCTGCTTGTAACACTTGTGTTGACCTCTCTTTAGGAGGCTGCTACAGCTACTAATTAAACCAAACAATTTGGACACTCTTATGTCGTGCTCTGGCACATGCTCATGAAACACCACCTTTCCATACCTCATTTTCTCCTACTTACAAAGAGGGGAACACCCAGATTCTTCAGTGGGAGCCTCACCAGAGAACTATGAAATGTGTAGACAAATTTACACAAAGAGCTCCTTGGAGAGAAAATACCAACTTCCAAACCAAGTGAGCAATCTTAATTTATCCACAGTAGCAAGCTGTTGTCACAGACCTGCCACCCCTGCATATAAGAGGCCACACCACAGCGCTGGGATTCAGGAAGGACCTTCAGGATGTGCTGTGGCCAGTGTCTCACAGACTTCCGACAGGATTTTTCTCTATGCTGGCCATAACTGGCTTACAGGCATAAATGATTCCAAGTCACTAGCTCTTCTTTTTCAGTTTCCTAATAATGTCACAATAACTTTTCTTTTCAGGATTTCTAATTTAGTACCCAACAGCAGGTAGCCCCAGCTCTAGTTGATACAACACATACAGTAACACATTTGCACTGCAAAACCACAGAAGAGAGCTCTTTGGGCAACCTGTTCTTATAGCTAGTCCCAAACACATACAGCTCAGGCAGCCACGGAGCTGTTACCACCTCACTTGCAAAAAAAATTCAACCCCTGCAGCAACTGCTTTTTCCTCAGGAAGCCTGTCAAAGCTGTCAAACAGATGATGTCACAGACCAAGACAAAATCTTTCACGTGACAGTTTTACTGCTTCTGCCATTAGCAGTCTTAACAAGTTTGTACTTCCCTGGCAGTTTGGGGCCAGAAATGCCAAACATTCCCTAGGAATTCCCTGTGTAACACCGAAGCTCCAGATAAGAAGGCTGAGCCAGCCTTGCAGCATCCTTGCTCAGAAGCATCCTAGAGACCATTTCCATCACCCAAAGAAGAGAGGACAGAAAGAATCAGATTTTTCCATTTCATCAAAATTTAGCTACTCTGAATATTTTTCCTATCACAAAAATGGTAAAAGTGCAAATATCCTGAAAGCAATTTAAATATATTTTTTGAAACAAACAAACCCTCCCTCTCATTTTCATCATACTATCCAGGTCCCTGACCTCTGGGCTTTCCACACAAGGCTAATTCACAAGGAGACAGAGAAGTCAATGTCAGGGCCGCAGCTAAACACACACACCCCTCCCGATCCTGCTGCTTCTGGTGCAAAGTTTTACTGGAAACAATACAAAAACGTTTCAAAACGCTGCTTTTTGTCCAAAGGGGGCACATTTCACCGAAAAACGATTCCAACTCCTCCACCTCCTGCAGCCTGCTCCCCCGCAGCACCGAGCACAACCTCCGTGACTCTGCGGGGGGCGGCAGCGGGGGCGACGCT
>VZRI01000219.1:408442-424737 GCA_013397515.1 Upupa epops
TGGCCTCACCGGTGTCCATGGGTGCCCCGCGGCGGGAGGCGAAGCGCGCCCGTGACAGCCGCCCGCGGTGTGGATGCGGCTGCGATCTGCACATGCTCGAGCAGCCGCCCGCCCCGCCNNNNCCCCGCACCGTCTGCACAGTCGCGGCACCGACCCACCTCCGCACCACCCCCAGCTCGTATCTCCCCCGCACCGCGCTGCCAGCCCCGCAGTCCCGTGGGGTGCAGCCATCTTTTGGGGCCGCAGCCAGAGGGGCCTGGTGGGGTTGTTCCCCCGAGGCCTGCCGTGTCCAGCGAGGGGACAGAGTCCAAACCCTGCGCGGGGGACGGGGCTCCCCCGTGCAGCCGGAGACTGCGGGCAGGTCGGTGCGGGGTGGAAGAGCTTTCCCGCGATCCCGGAGCGTTTGTAGCGTGTTTACCCGGAGCACGGGCTCGGCTTATTTACTCTTCTAAAGAAATCCACAACAAACCACACCCGAAAGCGAAGCAGCTGAGGGCTGTCACCCCGCAGCGCCTGCTGTGCCGAATCTGGCCGCTGTCAGGGCATCCCTGCAGCGCCGGCGATCAACAGCAAAGCAAACTCTGATCTGCAGGCTCGCTGTTAGAACAGTCAAAACATAACCTCTTGGTGAAGTGCTTTTTCACCCTTAAGGATCTCCTTGGGTTCAGAAAATTGCCCGAGGAAGTGAAGAAGATAAATTTAAAGCATAGGTGGTAAAATACAGTCGTGTTGTTTTTTGCAGTAACTCTTCAGCAGCATTGGACAAAATTTCTTACACTAGGGTTAGAAATGAGGAGATTGCAGAGTTCACAAGCAAATAAATGACCCCTCTGCAGCTCTGCCTTCTGTCTGGACAAGGGAAGAGCCAGCAGCTTCCTACAGTGTGGATTAACTGGCTAACACCTCTGAAGTGCCTTACAGGCTTCAGAAAGAAGTGGGGGACATTTTTTAGTTTATTCCCTTTACAGACAGAGATCAAATATTGTGGGATAAAATGGCAACTTCAAGTGCCACTGACTTAGAAGTGGCCACTAGTCCTGAGCCCAGAGACCTGTGTCAGAACAACAGCCTGCCCTTGCTAGTGAGCGATGGACTTCACGCTCTTCTCTGGTCTTCCCAGGCCTCTGATGCAGTCTGCACTTTTTTTTCCCCTCACAGGCACCAGGTTTCCTGGCCTGGCCTGCCTCCTGTAGTACCAGAAAAGATGAGCTCATGTTTTTAGCAGAATAAGGATGTTCTTATGACTTCTGTTTAATGACTAAGCATTTCTGATATCAATAATAAATGGTCCCGATGATGAGGCAACATTGGATCTGTGCAGGCCCTGAGGCAATTACAGTGAAGGATACTCAAGATGTCTGGCCTCAGACACTCCCAGAGACAGGTTTCTCTTAAAAGTCAGCTCCTTCAGCCCCAAAGCTACAGGCCCAGCAGATGCTACCCTCTCAAAACACATCACGGCTTTGCATAGCTCTGCATAACTGAGAAGTGCCAGGTTTCCTGACTGGCATTGCCATCAGCATTCACCAGCAAGCTCTGAGTACAAATGTCTGTGGCTGCTCCTAGGATGCCACAATGCAGCAAACCAGCCTGTCACCGAGTCACCTGATTGCACAACCTCACTGTGAGAGCTGGAGTGTCAGAAAGATGGAGCATTTTAAAGGGGAAATGGGGAATAATGCACAGCCTCAGCAAGTGAGCTGTGCAAGCCAGGACAGTGCTGCGTGTGCTGGTGACCTCAAGCTGAATGAATAGAACCCAGTTGTTTTAGATATATTTCAACAGAGCTGAGAAGAAAAATGTTAGGATAACTAAGGTATCTTTAACGTTATAAGAAGCAGCTTTAAAGTACCATATCCAATTAGGCAGCTACAGAGGACAGCAGCCTGATGCAGTGCTTGTGTGTTTATAGTGAAATAGCATCCTTTAGGAAGTCCTGAGGACTGTGCTAGAGATAGAGTCAAAGGAGAGTGTGAGAAAGATCATTTCACGGTATGAGACAGCATGAACATTTCACAGCATGAGAGGAGACAATGCCTTACAAGGAACAGAGGAAAGGTCAAAGAGAAAGAAAGATAAAGGAAGAAAGGAGCTAAGAGATACTCACCTACAAGAAGGAGAAATCAATAGCCAGAGATGGACCAGGGAAAATGAGAAGTGCATGTAAGGAAGACATAAATCTGTGTTCTTCTGTCTATTCACAGCAAGTAGACAGAAGAAGGAGGAGGAGAAGAGAAAGGAGAGGGCTTCCAGAATGAGCAGGGAGGAAGGAGGAGGAAGTGAGGCAGGGATGAAGGGAGTGAAGAAAAACACTGAATGATGCTGAAGTGACAGGCAGGAGGGAAAAATGTCAGAGCAAGCACCTGGAGGTGGTGCTGTACACCTGAGAGCTCGTTCAGTTCTCCCCAGCTGCATTCGCTGGTTCAGTAAAACTGTTATTTCCCATTCAACCTTGCTACTTTCAGCCAGAACAAGAATAATGAAAGAGGAAAAAACCCACAATGGAACTGAGATTATAATATGATGAAAGTGGATGTAGGATTAACCTCAAAGAGGAGAGCATTTCTAGAACTACCCTTTTGTCAAGCATTTACCAGGAGGCTTGAGCTCTCCAAGGCCTGATGCTGGGAGCAAGCAGCTCTCTCTGGAGCATGCAGGCTTCTCTGCGAGAAGCTGGCACTAAGATTAAAGAAGTTTGCAGTGACCTAAGTGTGCTCTAGCCCCTCTGCAGCCAGTTGTAAACAAGAGCAGGTATGCAGCTGATCTCACAATTTCATCATGCCTGCATTGCTTTTATCTGGAATAACACAGACCTGATCCAGTTCCTCTATACATGTGCCCAAAGCCACACAGGTGTCTCTGCACCATCATACCTTGGCATCAGCCTGAAACCATTACAGGCTGAGCAGCAATCCCCAAGGAACACAAGCTATTTTTAGAAAAATCTCACCTTTCTCTCTGGGTTTACTGAAAAGGTTCTCTTGCTCAGAGCATATTATTTTCTCTAGGTATAAATTATAATAGAGTCCACATGAGTATTCACTTCTGTGGTATCTGCTTATCTTCAAGACCTTTTTGCTGTAATAGATACCTGCTATATCTTGCAGCTTAGTGACAGTTTGGCTCTGAAATGAAACACAGCAGATAGGAAACTTTCACTCTAAGAGATGCTACCAAAGGGCTATACAGCAACACAGCTCTTACTGTCGGGGTAGCCTGCTTAGGAAAGCCCTGTCTAAGGGGGGATCCTGTTCAAGGTGCCTATGAAAATGAATGTTAACCAAACGTTTTCACAGACAGTGTTGAAGCTTGAGAGTTTCTTCCAGGAACATCTCTTTGAACTGGTTGATGCATTGCCCCTCTGCTATGTCCTGCCACCTCTGCCTTCATGCAGATGTATTATGCTTTATAAGCTGACTATAATCTATGAGTTTGAGTATTTTCTGCAGAAAAGTTTAGTTTCAGAAAGTTGAAAATTAAAGTGATGTGTTACCCCAATGCCCCCTCTTCACCCCTCACAATGACTTCCATCTTCTTTGCTCTCTCCATCTTGGTGTCCTTTTGGAGTTATGTTGCTGCCAGTGAGAGAAAATAACACTTCTGAAGACATGCAGAAGGAACTATCAAGGTCTACTAATTTATCTGTGTTCAGCTGGAGAGACTGTGAGAATTTGAAAACTGATGAGGACAACCACCATGATTTGAGAGAGAAGCTACACTGAAGATGATAATGACATTTTGGACACTTTCTGTTTCAGTTAACTGTCAGAGTATGTGACAGAACTCTGTATGTCTGTATCTGTCTTGCAGGTTTGGTTTCTTCTGATATGTAGTGGGGGAAGTGAATTAAAATCTTTCTTCTCCAAACTGAGTAAGTTGTTCATTGCCTGCAGATTCATCAATGGCTTCATTAAACCCTCCCTTTGTGTCTGATGCTTTAGATGGGAGCTCCTGTTTGAAATATAGTCAGGGCCTCCAACACCTGACAATGGTGGTGATCCAAATGGGACACGTGGGGATCCAGACATGGACCCACAATGCAATACCACAGGTACAGCCACTATAGGATGCCACATCGACCCTTCAGAACCTAGCAGCCTGAGATGACTTCTAGAACAAACATCAGGAAAAATTTACCAGAGACTTGGTAAACTGATGTCCGTGTAAGCCTGTAATTGCTTGTTTTTTAAATAAAAATCATGAAAAGAACCCCTCATGGTTTCTATTCTAGATTTAAGGGGCATCAGAAAAACAAATATCACATGAGTGGAAATTACAGAACCTGAAGGGTTTGTAGGCAACTGCCTTCTGTTCTTTTGTGAGGTTTAACAAAACGCAAACATGGTTTTGGAAGGGACAAGCTACTATACAAACCTGGACATGTACCACCCATCTTAATCAAATTTTTTTGTGTAAAGAATTTTTAAAAGTTCTAGCAGACTGGAGCTCTGGAGAATCAGAGAATCGTGGAATCACACTGCTTGGAAGGAACCTCCAAAGGTCATCTAGTGCAATCCCCCTGCAGTAAGCAGGAACATCCTCAATTAGATCAGGTTGCCCAGAGCCTTGTCCACCCTCACCTTGAGTATCTCCAAGGATGGGGCTATAACTGCCTTCCTGGGCAACCTGTTCCAGTGTTCAACAACCCTTCTGCTAAAGAACCTCTTCCTAAGAGCCAATTTAATTCTATAATGTGAAACCATTGTCCCTCATCCTATCACTACAGGCGTTTGTAAACAGACCTTCTCCATCCTTCTTGTAGGCCCCTTTCAGGTACTAGAAGATCATTGTCAGGTCCCCATCCCACCTCTCCCTGAGTCTTCTCCAGGCTGAACAACCCCTGCTCCCTCAGCCTGTCCTCATGCTCCAGCCCCCTGACTATTTTTTTGGCCTTCCCTGAACCCACTCCATGAGGTCCATGTCCCTCCTATATTGAGGGTCCAGAGCTGGACACAGGACTCCTGGTGAGGTCTTACCAGATCAGAGTAGAGGGACAGAATCACCTCTCAATCTGCTGGGTTGTGTTCAAGGATGTACTTCAGGTCTTCTCAGTGCTCTCACATTCAGCTCTCTGTTTTTGTGTTTCCCCAGCCATACAAGAGGGGATATGTTTCCTTTGCTTTGAGGCACACCAGTAGACAGCAGGATGAACACGGTGTTATGTCTGTCTGGAAAGCCAAACAGCCCAGTGCTACCAATTGACCAACACATCTTGTATGACTGAGCTAAGAAACTGAGCAGAGAAGAGAGAAGGCACATGATTTGCCTAAAATGCTTTAGAATGTCAGTGCCAGAGATGGATAATTATAATAAATAATTCTATTTCATATAGTGTCTCTGGTACGTATTATAATGCAAAATATAATTGAGAGACTAAATATTTCTGGGACTGTATTTTTTATTTATGCAACATGACATGTATGCAGAGCACTCTGCTCACCAGTAAAATGGCAAGTGTCTGCTCCAAGTCTCTTAAAATACAAACATTAGACAGGTAGAGATAATAAACTAGAGAGAGGAGGGGAGTAGATGAGGGGAAATGATGGAAAAGACAAGGATTACAATATACAAAATGATAAATTAAGAGGGTTGGGAGCAATTAAATAATACGAATGAAACTGAAAACATATTCCTCTGAGATTTGAAATTATGTGGTAAGTGGATGAGTCAAAGGAAGGCATAAAAGCGCCTCAGAACTAAAAATCAGTTTGATTCTCTGCTTCCAAGTATCCAATATTCACAATACAATGACCTACTCAGGAACATTCCATGGGCTAAGAGCTCTTTGAGTAACAAAAACATCTAAGATGATCTGAGCACAGATAGTGGTAAAGCATCAAGAGAAGCTGCTAAATCTGTCAGATGGTTGCTCTAAATACAAGTTATCTACCCTGTGCCCTTCTCTATTCTTCAGTCCCTGCATTTCCCTTAAGTTGCATTAGTGAGGACGATCTTCCATTTCTTTCTTAAACTTCTTTTGAAAGGTGTTGCACTGTCAGTAACACCCTTGCTTTGTCCTAGAGCCATGGAGACCTCCAAAGTGCTTCGGGATTATACTCAGAAGCCAAATTCTTACAAGCTTTGGACATCCATCTATGCAGGTTGCTACTACAGAGATTCTCAAGACCAGATTAGCAGCAATTCATGCCTGTTCATTTTGGTGATCCAAGTATCAGCTTTAGCAAAGGAGGTTCCTATATTCAATCATCAAAATAAATTAAAAACATTGCCTCCCATAGCAATATTGCAGGGGTTTTTACTTTTCTGGGTAAGAACCAGTTTTTCCTATCTCCACTTCCATTCTTCCAAAAGCACTGTAGCCAGTTTTGTTAGTATCTTTGTTCTGAAGCTGGGTAGGTGGACACACCCCCCACTCAGTTATTTTTTCTCTTTTCTGTTGCTTATATGCCACAGAATCACAGGCTGGTCTGGGTTGGAAGGGTGCTCAGAGCCCGCCCAGTGCCAACCCCCTGCCATAGACACCTCTCACCAGACCAGGCTGTCCAGAGCCCCATGAACACCTTTTGGGGTCAAGTGTGTAGAAGAATGAATTTGTATGGCAATCATTGAAGATTTATTAGTACAGAATGTCTAGTGGAGCTGCAGGCTCCCTATGGTATATTGTTTCAAATTTCGTAAGTAATAGGACCAGAGGAAATGAAGTTAAGTTGTGCCAGGGGAGGTTCCTATTGGATCTTAGGAAAAACTTTCTTCCCAGAAAGAGTGGGGAGGCCTTGGAACAGGCTGCCCAGGGAGAGAGTGGAGGCACCGCCCCTGGAGGGGTTCAACAAATGGGAAGAGGTGGGGTTTGTGGGGATGGGTTGGTGGTTGGGGGTTGTAGGAAAGACAGACTTGATGAACTTGAAGGTCTTTTCCCACCTGGATGAATCTATGATTGTATGATACAATGTGCCCATGAGGCCAGGTTACCTATTGCCATAGGTGCATGTCACAGCCAAGAAAAGAAATTTCCAGACAGAAGAACAAAGAAGGGAGAAGGAAGTTACACAGCAACTTGTATAGACCATGTACTGTGTCAGTCCAGCTAATGAAGAGACCATCTGGTGGAACATCTAAAGAGAGAACATCAACTATGGACTTTTACAGTCTTACATTTTCTTTTGTTAGTTCTCTTGACAACTTTAATTCATCTTGTTATCATTAAATGGCAACACTTAAAGGTCACTACGAGGGGAAAGTTGCATGTTTAACTTCTGTTTATTGATATAATCATTAATAAATACATCTCTCTCCTACAGTATAATGGATCTCTCCATCAGTATAATGGATCTCAGAGCTTACTATTGCCTAGAATGACCCCTTAGATATCATGGACCATTAATTTTTGTGAATATATTTCAGTGATAACTCCTATAACTCATGCTTGACAATTCATAGTTGGCTGCAGACTGATAAGACAGACATCTCTTGGAATGAAGACATAAGGAGATGAAGAATTCACCACATTAACTTGTCCTAGTAGTTAATAATTTTCTGTGTCTCATTCTTCACTTGAATTTCTCTCACCTTGGAATTCCTGCCTTGAGTCTTCCATATGACTCAGTCTGCTCAGAACCCTTTCCTGCTAGTGTTTTATGCAGCTAACAGTACCGATACATTAATCAAGCCATAAATAATTTCCAGTACACAGACAGGCTAAGCACTGTACATCTTCTACAATAAGGCATTTTCTTTAGATCTTGAATAATTACCAAGCATCTCCTGCACCTTCCCCAGCGTTTCACAACCTCTGAAATTAAAGAACCTGCATATGATTAGTCTCACTAGTACTGCAATGAGAAGAGAAGCAACCTGGTACCTCTACTCACTATTCTCATGTTTATGCATTCAGGGATTGATTTCACCCTTTTTTGCCACAGTATCTCACCAGAGTGAAGCCACTCCAAACTCTGACGACCCTGATCCTTTTTGAGAATGCTGTTTTCCAGGGCAGAGTTTCTGATTACACACCTCCTAATCTCCTATCTAGTTCCCACATGCATATCTTTGCATTTGGCTGCAGTAAAAGGATTTTTTACTTGAGCTGCCTGATGTGCTAGGTCATCCAGGCTGCTCTGTATAAATTCTTTCCCCTCATCATTGCCATTCAACTGGGCTTCCTCGTACCTGCATATTTTGTCAGCAGTGAGCTTATATTTACTTCTAGTGCAATGATGAAAATGTTGAATAGCACTGAATCTAAAATTCATTCTAATACTACTTCCATGGCTTTTGCAAAGCACAGGAGTCATGGTTTTCTTCTGCTCTGTGTCCAGCACACAAACTTGGCTGAGCTGTTCCTTATGCTTCAACATCCCTGTGCCCTGTGTTTCTCTCAGTCACCCAGAGCCATACAGGTACACAAGTGCAGGCCCCTCACTGCCCCTCATCTGAACGCTATACATCCTCACAGAATCATTAAGGTTGGAAGAGAGTTCCAAGGTCATCAAGTCCAACCATTACCATGTTGTTCTACTTAGTTTGGACCCTTCCAATACTGGTACAGACTCTGCAAGACATCAGCCAAAACACCCTGAAGAGGCAAGTTCTTCCATGAAGAAGCATTCAGTGAGAGAATAATGTGAGAAATAAACTCAAGCAGAACTCATGTCTTGTACAAATACTCCTGTGCAGTGAGGGCTCTGTGGGTAGCCATGTTATATCTTCAGAGAACCCCAGAAGATAGGGTTAGAGAGTACTTGAAAAGCATCACTGTTTGTCTACCTGCTCATGGCATGGATGCTTAAATTATTCTTGAATTGCTTTTTTTGCTTGATTATCTTGGTGCTGGAAAATATGTCCCTAGGTTTTCTTACTCTTTGTCAGAGGGTCCCCCACCAGTTAATATTTTCTCCCTGAACTGCTGCTAGCCTTGCTGGTGCACATCTATTGGAATTATTGACTTGGCCATAGACATACACTCCTCTACTGTTCTGATATTTCCTCACTACTGCGGGTAAGAAATATCAGTATCAGCAGGCTACAGATCAGTTAAATAACCTCTACTAGAATTCCCATGCAAGCTTTCCTGATCTGATGATTGTAAAATATTTACCCTCAGTACATACTTTACATTCCTCTTGGTTGCTAGTAGATTGGAAAGTTTTTCATCAGCCCACATGATATAAATGCATAATCTTTCTTCTTTCCAAATGCAGAACAGAAAAATATATTGAATATTTGTCTTTTCTGCAACATTATCATCTCATCATCTGCATCAAGCAGCAGCATGTACCCTTGTTAAGACTTCTGTTTTTCTTAATATACCCTGCACTCATTTTATTGTGGTAAGACCTGCCAGTCAATGATTTTCTTCTGTTGTCTTTTTTTTTTATAATCTATTTGTACGTTACATAACTTGTAATTCATATTGATTGCTATATATTTCCTGTTTTATCCATTTGCTATGTAGGCTTTTTATTTTCTAACTACTTTTTTAACTTCAAATATTGACCGAGGATGACATTTTAAACACTATTGCTCTCTACTGTGCTTATGAAATCAAGACTTTTAATCCAGTAACTTTAATTTCCATCTTTTTCTGTCTGCACTTCTCTTTCTCAACTTTGCTAAGTTTTGTGCTGTTCTCTCGTCTGATTCATTGGTCTCTGAGAAACTGTTCTTCCCCGGTGGTATGTTGGACTTGGTTGTTGTGTAGTACATTGTGCTGTTATGCATCGAAGCACCTGTGAACTTGAGGTACTAATCATTCCAAAATGCTCAGTGGTTATCCTAAAGAGAGAGCATATCCCTCCTTGCACTGCCTCCGTCTCATATGCCTTTTGTACTCACCCTCTTGTTGAAGACAAACTAAACCAAGAGCTTTTACTGTATAAATTACTGCAGCAGGTTTCAGAATTGTTAAGAAATTGTTAAGAAACATCATAATGGAAGTTTTTCTTAACAATGAACATCTCTGATTTTGTGCTGCTGCCTCCACTCTCAGCAGTGATAAATAAACAGCTAAAATTTCCTTCTTTCTTTGATCTTTGCAGCATTGATTCAGTTCATCCATAAGGCTGTTACACAACATTTCCACTGGAGATAAAGGCGCTTTGCATTGTTCATTGAATATCCTCACTGATATTTCACTGACATCTGTCTTTTTTATGTTCAGAATGCTTTACATCTGAATACTTTTCCCTTTCAAGTGGATAGCCTCAGGCACAGACAAGTTTTATGAAGTTCATCACACAGGACTGAAGATAATACCCAGAAGCCTAGACCAGCAGCCACCTGAGCTCATCATCTGTCTCAGCTGCTGTATACCTGCATACAATGAATAACTCATCAAAGTGAGACACTAGAAGATGATTGCACTTATTTTAAAAGTAGTTTCTTCCTTTGTTTTCTTTCAGATCTTGCCACCGTCCTGTCAGCAGTCCCACAGCAAACACTTCATCCTGACAAATGTCAGCAAGTCAGGTGGAACAGGAGCCAAATGGCCCTACATCTTTTTGATGGCTAAGAGGAGTCACATTAAGAAGCCGCCTGTCTCTACAGATAGACTAAAAAAATAACAACTTCATCAAATATTCATCTATACCTTATACAGCAAAGCTCCCCATCAGTAGACATCAACCCAGAACAGGCTGAACAGGAATGGTCATGGTGTTGTCTGCAGAGCAAACTTTCATTTTGGAGAGTTACTAAGGAGACTTCTATGAAGAATTTCTTGGGTTTAAGTACATAGCCCTGTTTCATTCATTACACATCCATGTTGTACTATAATCTGTAATTCTAACATATTTTGCAAATGACTACATAGTCACATTTTACATGGGAATGCAAATACCAACTTAACAACACCCATCCCAGTGAATTTTAAAACTGTAAATACATAGGAGTCTCTATTCCAGAAAAGACCATAAATAATTCTCCAGATACCAAAGATACAACTTCAAGATACATCTAGCGTAACTGGTGCTGCTAATGAGAAATCAGCCACAGAAATATAAGCACAAAAATAGATCAAGTGAGCTGGAACTTGAGAGAAGATCCTGATGCACCTCTCAGCTCCCCACCTGTGAAAGTCATCTGGCACAATTAGCTGTTGAGTCTTCATCTCCAAACTGATGCAATTCTTAACAGTTCTGCAAACATGGAGGGTTGTCCTGATTTCTTAATGTGTAATTTACATCCACATCTGACTTCATTCTGTATTCTGCCTACACAAATATTGTGATGCTTTGCTTTCCATCTGCTGTAATTCCCTATTTACTCAGTAGTAAGAGGTGGACACTTCTGGGTGGTTATGCACTCCATTCTAAGGACATGGAATAGGTTCCCCTGTCTCCACTGATTGGTAGGTGGAGCCATTTGAACAGTTCAAGCCTAATTCAGGAAGATAATCCTAGACTGATGGTCAAACTAGGTACTTTCTGTTTTGTAACAGCCTGACAGAAGACAGTTCCTAAACTAGTCAAATGGGATCAGAAAGAAGCCCAAATTAGGATCTGATGCCTAAGTACATCTGATTTCTTCCAGAATTTGGCCTCTGTCACACATATTGCCACTGAATGCTTTCAGAAGTTTTTTTTAACGTATCTCTCTTTGCAAATGAGAACTAAAGTCCCTCTTTTATAACCTTGCAAAGGAAAAACACAAGTTAATAGAAGGAGAAATTGAGAGTAAAAGTGCCATTACTGAATTTTGTTTCTTCAGAAAAAAAATCCATAGTGCCTTTTTGATTCAAAGTCATTTTAAATGTTATTGTAAGACTGGGCATGCTATTAGGGAGAAACACTCTATCATAGTTTAACACAGCCAAAGATGACATCAGCTTATAAAATCCTTTTAGAGTCAGCTACAATTTCAGTGTGCTTTTTTCTTAAGGGATAGCTATACTAATACACACAATTATAGGCTCTTTATTAGCCAGTCTCAGAGGTACAGACTTAACCATCAACTGATGTTGTTCATAACCCTCTAACAGGAGCAGAGGACAATGAAATACTACATCTTCCCCAAATAAGCCATTTCTCTGGCATGATCCCATACACAAAACATCACTACTAACTGTATTGCACTGACTATAAAACATTATGTGCTCATCAATCTGTGAACATTTAGCTGTTTCTTACCTGCAGACATCACTGTGGTACAAATAAGACTCAGATAAAGCAGGAATTCACAAGCTCTGCTTCTGTGGTCAGACCAAGTTGTGCCTGGCTTCTCTGTGACCCTTGTCCCGCTACATTTCTCTCTCTCCCAGCTTTTGCATTCCCTTTATTCCCAGTGCCCTTTCCCCATGGTCAGCACAAGGAACATGACCAGACTTCATGAGCAAGTGGGCAGCTTAGCAGTCAACAGTTTCTGTCAAAGTTCACCAGATTTGTGCTAATAATCTTTTTTCAGGGCAGTTTTGGCATAGCAGAACAATGTCTCCTGGATGTCCTGAAGAAGCAAAGTTTTCAGAAATAACCTTAAAAATGTCTAAAACGGATGGGCAAACAACCAGTGAAAGATGCAGGCAGATGCCCATGCTGCCACCACCTGCTCAGCAGTTCTGTAGCCTCAAATGTCAGACAATGTGCAGACATTGCTGGGCAGATCCTGTGTACCCTTGGTTGTGATCATAGAGTCATAGAACGGCCAGGACTGGAAGGGACCTTAAAGATCACCCAGTTCCAACCCCCCCCGCACAGGCAGAGACACCTTCATTAGATCAGGTTACTCAGGGCCACATCCAACCTGGCCTTCAACACTGCCAGTGATGGGGCAGCCACAGCTTCCTTGGGCAACCTGTTCCAGCATCTCAGCACCCTCACAGCAAAGAATTGTTTCCTCAGTCTCCCCTTGTCCTCTTGGTACCACCCATGGCAAAAGCCCTGCTCCAGCATTTTTGTAGCCCCTTTCAGAAATTGGAAAGCTGCCAGAGGGTCATCTTGCAGACTTCTCATCTCCAGGCTGAACAACCCAACTTGCTCAGCCTGTCCTCACAGGGTAGGTGCTCCAGCTCTCTGATCATTTGAGCTGCTCTCCTATGGACACATTCCAGGAGCTCTGTGTCCTTCTTATGATCCATGAATATTGACACTGTGACACCCAACTCCTTTCTTTCCAAGAGAGTAACAAATGGTGCTGTGATGTTTCCCGAGGCTAGCAGATAGTAGTATGAAAATTAGGACAACTGGATACACCCCGAGGAGTCTTCAGCAAATCAGGTGTCCCTGGGGAAAAGACCACCCAGTGGCCAGTAACACTGTTTGTGTTGATCTCCTCCCACCTGCTGGATGACAGAGGGAGAGAAAATAATCTGCAGAAAGTTCTCAGAGTATCAGAATGGCTCCTCTGTGACTTTGGTCCATATCGATATTCAAAAGTAATAATTTGAAAAACTACTTGATTGATTTGAATAACTGAATGTCAGCTCTCTCAGCAATGGGAGCTAATACAGGTCTCTCTGTGACACTGAATAATCGCCATTAATCTTAATAGGAAGGAGCCTCCACCAGCCATTTAGACCCTTGTTCAGCCTCCAGAGCTGGTTAAGCACATGATCTTTTAGCTCTGTCATCTGAGGCAAATGCAGTGGCTCTGCAGAGCATTCTGTCATCCACACAGAGCAGGAGGCCACTGATGCTTCATACCTGCACTCTGCAAGCCATTGAATCTGAAAGACCAAGAAACGCTGGAATTATCCGCACGAATTTCAGTCCCTGCCTCCAGGGGTCCTTTATGGGGGCACTAGGACCTGAATTGCTGGATATTACATTTCAGGACCAAGTTAATCCAATTTACAGCTGCTCCAATCTCCACTGAAACTTGCAGTGTTAGGTTTCTCTCATCAAATTTTTTTTTCTGGTTGTTTCATACTTTACCTGCAGTGGTTGTGATGTGTCATAAAATAAGGGAGTGGAGCATCTCCCTGATGAGGAAAGGCTGAAGGAGCTGGGTCTCCTGAGCTTGGAAAAAAGGACACTGAAGGGTGACCCCCATAAATGTTGATCAATATGTAAAAGGTGGGTGTCAGGAAGAATGAGCCAGACTCTGCTCAGTGTCATCCACTGACAGGACAAGGGGAAACAGGTGTCAGCTGGAACAGAAGAGGTTGCATATCAAGATGAGAAGAAATTTCTTCCCAGTGAGGGTGACAGAGCCCTGGAAGGGGCTGCCCAGGGGGGTGGTGGAGTCTCCTTCTCTGGAGACGTTTAAAACCTGCCTGGACTGTTCCTGTGCAACTGGATCTAGGGAATACTACTCTGGCAAGGGGATTGGATTGGATGGTCTTTTGAGGTCCCTTCCAATCCCTAACAGTCTGTGATTCTGGGATTCCATGGTACAATATTAGAGTATTTCCTTTAAAATAGGCACCAAACTCATCTTTCATTTTAGAGGATGCAGAGTTATTTTTAAAGACTGTGAACATGTTAGTTGCATGACTTCACAATTTATAGGACGTCATAGAATCATAGAATCATAGAGTCATATAATCATCAGGGATTGGAAGGGACCTTGAAACATCATCCAGTCCAATCCCTCTGCCACAGCAGGATCACCCCGACCAGGTCCAGGCAGGTTTCAAACGTCTCCAGAAAAGGAGACTCCACAAACCCCCCCAGGCAACCCCTGCCACACCCCATCAATCTCACTGGGAANCCTATCCAGTGCCCTGTCACCCTCCCTGGGAAGAATTTATAGAGTCGGTCAGGATTAGAATGGACCACAGGATCATACAGTTCCAACCCCGCTGCCATGAGCAGGGACACCCCACCCTACATCAGGCTGGCTAGAGCCTCATCCAGCCTGGCCTTAAACACCGCCAGGGGTGGGGCCCCAACCACCTCCCTGGGCAACCCATTCCAGGCTTTCACCACTCCCACATGCAAGCCTAAATCTACCCATCTCCAGCTTTATAAGGTCACCTCGGAGACTCCTCCAAACTGAACAGCTCCAACTCCCTCAGTCTCTCAGTCTCTCATAGGAGAGGTGCTCAAGCACCTGTGTAACTAGAGGATATTAGAACTCAAAGCAAATAGACCTACTTGAAGTCATCACCAGTCTTCATTATTGTGAACTATGTTGTAGATTTGTGGATGGGTTTGAGGAGTACATTTGTGGGATGGAAATCAAGGCAAACCTTCAAGGATAGTAAGTGAAAGAGATTGGTAAAAGTGTACTTGAAAGGCCAAAAATAAAAATAGGTTGGCCTTGTCACTCTTTGTATGTTCAGACAGTCTCAGATTAGAAACCTCCCTTGAATCCAGGGACTTTCCAGTAAGGTGATGGAAATATTTATAGTAGCATTAAAAGAGGACCAAATGCAAAACCATGTGAGTGAATGATCAACAGTAGCCAGCGGCATTTATGGTGGGTAGAGCTTCATGTGTCATCTTGTTTAATGTTCATTCTAGGGTGATACACAGGCCTGGATGCTTTCTGCAAGTGATTCTTCACTCCTACATTAAAAAATTATCTCTATGCATTCAGATGGTCACAATGCTATGGAATGTTTGTAAGGTTTCAGTGTAAGGTCTCATTACCTCCTCATCAATGTCTGTCTGTCTATCCATATATCCTTTTACAGTTCCTAACAGCTGATGGTGGAAGTTCTATCATCCAAAGAGACATGAAACTGCAGCTATTTGAGGAATAGGGCCAGGTATGTAAAGACTGTAGTTCTTTTTGAAGAGCTGTATGGCCTCAGAGATACTTCTGGTACTGAAATTCCTGGGAGGTTTTTGGAAGTGTCTATACTCATAAGATAGCTTATTTGTATGTGTGAGAGTTGCTCTGTTTTCATGCTCACTGCCACCCCAGTGAGTAAATGACACACATTTTTCTCTGCATTTGAATCTCAAATTGGAATGAGTTCTATCACCTGACCACTATACACAGGGTTTATGTCCAGCAGGCGCCACGTTTGTTGAATTCATGACCCTGCTGAATTTTCCATAACTTTTTACAGCAGTTTTGTTTGCTTATACTGGGCTATGTGTGGTTAATGCTTTAGTTTCTTGTGTGTGACTTCTACTCTAACCAAGTGGCTCCAATTACACAGACAGACACAGACCTTTAAGGTCTGAAAGAGACCTCTAGAGGTCATCGAGTCCAACGCCCCTGCTCAAGCAGGACCATAGAACCTAGGGCAGGTCATACAGGAACGCATCCACGCGGGTCTCGGAAATCTCCAGAGAAGGAGAATCCACAACCTCCCTGGGCAACCTGTTCCAATGCACTATGACCCTTACAGTAAAGAAGTTTTTCCTCATGTTGAGGTGGAACTTCCTGTGCTCCAGCTTACATCCGTTGCCCCCTGTCCTATCACAGGGCACAAGTGAAAAGAGATTGTC